>JAGDQP010049046.1:0-14600 GCA_022664845.1 Lepisma saccharinum | reverse complement strand
TTACATTAATGGAAGCAACGTAAAGATTTAAGTGATGTTATCAGTTACGGCGAAAAAGAAGACCTAAATTAAAAGTAACGCGGTAATTAATCCATATTCACTGGTTTAACCACACGAAGAAACCCTAATGTATCTCCCAATTCATTTATTTTGTTATGTTGGCAATGGATTAATTTGTTTCGTTGTCATTTCAGCTATTCATTTACGTAGAATTTCCTGGTTATTCTGCAATGTGTGTTAATTGTACGATTTGAAGGTTGATAAGCCTCAATGAGCACGCAATCCGAGCAAAAAGGGTGTACTCGGGGTGCCGGGGGTGTTATTCTTTTATTATAGGTACTGTAACTAGTATTAAAAATACTATCCTATGCGCTGTCTTAATGTACCTGATTTGTTCTACACATGTATGCAAACTGCATGCCTTCTAGTCGCTTGAACGCAATAGAAGTTTATTCTAACCTGTACATATGGTCTGAAATTTTGGCGACACTTATTTCTTTATAAAGACTTAAAATTTACCTTCTCTAACAGAAAAAAAATTAACATTTTTTAAAATGAGGCTTATACAGTAAATTAAACCGGTATTAATGCTGCAGTTTAGCTACCCCAGAAAATGTAAAAATTACAGAAGAAATTTAATCTTTCCAACGTTTGTGGAAGTACTGAAATGCGAAATATAAAGGTTTCGAGTTCATAGAAGTGCGAAATAAGAGTTAAAGAGCGAGAAGTCCGTAATACTATTTAGGTACATCCGCGTTCAGGCCGAGCTCATTGTATGGGTGTTAAATGCGATTTGGATCGTGTATAATAATTTAAAGTTCTAACCTAACAAGTCTTCGCTCTTTCGACATTGAGTCCGTGGTTTTTTAAGCAAAATACGTGCATTTATAACACGAAATGATGCTATTAGTATTCCTCCACATGCCACCATGTTTATGTTTATACTGATCAGCTCGAGTGCCATAAATGTCATTTCCAAGTTGTTTTTTTCTGGTTATCGCTTGGTGTTTGTTTACAAAAGTGATAGAGGTGCCTGTGGGAATTATTTGGGGTTAGCTATAGTAGTGACGCACCAATTTTTAGAAATTTACAGGAGGAATTGAAATAATTGTGTGATGTTTGAGAGAATTAGGGAGGTAAATATTGATGTTGGTAACATTTGAAGTGAATAATGATATAGTTTGTGTGTTTTGAAGATGTTTTAGGACGCACTACATGTTGTGGCGGAAGGAATTATTTTGCGTAGAGTTACAGTTGTTGTCATGTGGAAGGCGGTAAGGCAGTGTTGAAATGGCGTGTCTTTGTGATGATTATGACATTTCTTGCGTTATTGTTATTGAATCGTAGGGAATTGACGAGGGAAAGTGCATTTTGAATGTTATTTAGCAGAGTATTGATGTAAGGAATGGAAAAGGTCCCGAAACACGACTTTCTAATGGAAATTGGGAGAGTTAACACGCCTGTGTGCTGAAGGTAAGTGTGAATATGTGTCAAATATATTTTGTAAAGATACATGACCGCACCTAACTTTACCTAACCTCCACGTTCATATGTTCAGTAATTTAAGATAATTTACGAAATAGGAAAATAAGGAACTACTAAAAATAAATGTGAACATATAAAAATACATTTTGTAATTATACATGACCGCACCTAACCTTACCTAACCTCCGCGTTCATATGGTCACTTATCTAAGATAATCTACAAAAAGTGCAAGAAAACAATTGCGTAAACCGCTCGTCTCCCATGAACACGTAATATGTGTGTTTTAAGTGATTTTGGTTTGGTTTTAGTGATTTAAAAATTGGTGCGTCACTACTATAGTAATGCCATTATTTGCAATGGAATGAGTAGAATAAAGCGTGCATATGGCACGATAGCTGGTTGCCATAAACTGCACTGTAGCCCTAAAGTAAACCGAATATAAGGTCCTTACTTAAAATGTTTCTAGTTTCCTTATTTCGAACACGTAACTTCAGGCTATCAGTGCAAGACAACAATGTACAAAAGCGTATGTCCTTGGACTCATACCACCCCTTGACTTTACACAACACACTACATTCTACGCATCCGAAATAAAGTAACTATACCTGAAGTGCATTCAACGCCATACAATAGAAGTGTCTGATATAGGGGGATTTTCAGATCGCACACTGAACTGTTGTGCCAAATAAAATCACTAGCTTGCGAAAGCTGGGGAACCGAAAGTAAAATCTAACCCACATCAACTGAACTGGGATACTTATACTGAGGACCTCCTACTTTCCTGAATGCATAGATTTTCATTCAACTTACTGATATGATACTTGGTAGCAAAATGAGACCACTGTATGTTTACATTCGAACGCAATTTCGAAGCACTAGTAACTGCGTTTATTTTTATTTTCTAACAAATAGAACCTTTATTTCAACTGTCGAACCGAAGTGAAAATCTTAAACTAAATATAACTTATACTGTATAAGAATACTCTATTACCTGTCATATAAAGTAAAATATGCGCTTGTTATAGTGGAGAAATAAATTTTTGCTGCCTGTATTCCAGGATACTCCCAACACGAAAATGCTGACGTTGCTTACCTGCACAGTATGATAGGACCAGGAATAGGCCTGATCACTGTACAATTACAGGATTTCCTGAGATATCGAAGGGTTGCATACAAAGACGTAAATGAAATCATACGAATAATTTTTCAAAACACTTCAAACTTCACAGAAAAACAAGGGTGCAGACTACCCCTACATTTCGGAAGTGACGGCGCATGTATTCGTCACTTTAAACTCTGTAATAGCTTCCATATACAGTATGGGGAAAATATATACATAAAGTCAATCTTATATTATTTGAAAATTATTTTTAATCATAACAAATTAATACTGGTGCGTATATGCTGCAACTCATCAGCTAAAATGAAGTCGTGGCACGACCAACGTATTACGTAAATAAACTTGGAGAATTCTGCTCATTCATTCTGCTGCTGTCACGTCATGATTTTGTTCTACTTCATATTCAGACCACAATATAAAAAAGTTATTATCGTAACTAAGAATAAAATAAGTTACTAATGCTGTTATAAACTATGATATGAAATCAAACTATAACTTGAGTCACTTACAGTCTCTACTACATTAAGGGGCAGTGGGGCCGTTGTGCCCCAGTGGCGCAATCGGTTAGCGCACGGTACTTATACGACAGTCGTCGTGAGCTATGCCGGGGTTGTGAGTTCGAGCCTCACCTGGGGCATGTATTTTTTTTCTATGTTGAGAACAAGCAGAATCAATAAATTGTAAATTCTACTATGAAGTCAATGACATTTAGCGTGATTCATGTGTTGATATAGGATGTTGCTTCCTAAAGATCGATTCAAATATAGCAATAAAAATAATGTTAAAAGTGGATTCAAAGGTAAGGTCCCCATTTTTAAGAATTTTAAAAAATATTTTCTAAAACGCACTTTATTTTCAAGCAAATTTACACATCAAAAACATTCAAAGAAGATTTCCAATTGTTTCAGGGTATGTTAGCGCCGGATGAATCAGAAAATATTTTCGGAAATGTTCAAACCAATTTCTTAATGGATTTTTAAAGTGTTACATTAAAATGTAAAATGTTTCTTTTTTAATGTTTTTAAGTACTTGTCCTATGAATTACCTAGGAATGTTACATTTAAACACCCCAAGAAGTTTCCAGAATATACTTTCTTAAAAAAATCCAAAACTTATAAAAGTTTTAAATATTGAGCCAAATTCAGTGTATGTGATTCAGAAAATATTTTTAGACATGTTTTGAAAATGCATCTTTTAAAACATTTTTTGTTTTTAACATCAGAATTCTTTTTAATATTATCTTAGAAATCGTTGTGGCTTATTTCCCATTTAAGTTGAAACTCGTTTCGAAACATTTCCAACGCCTAAAATTATTGTCCTCTGCTTAATTTTTTTTCATGATTTTACTAGGGATTAAACTTTCCCGATATATGTATATGTTTTTTGAAACTAAATTTTGGCCTTTGCAGCGCATTAACGTTTCAGCTACTGGTCACTGCTATTGTCGTGGATGAGAAGTTAACAGCCAAGACTATATACTAAGTACTAGGGCTGTCAAAAATATCGATATACCGAAATCGGTATCGGTATTTTCGAATACCGAAATATCGATATACAGAAAATACCAAAATATTGATACTGAAATTCCGAACAGTATTAATATACTGAACAATATAGGAATATTGAAATACCAAATTCTTCTGAAATATTTAAAAACTGAATTATACAGTAACTTATATAGAGGAAGTGGCATGACTGAGCTGAAACACCGAGCCACCATAGCTCAGTGATAGAGCGTTGGCATAGCGTTCGGGGGATCATCTATCCCAGCGGCCAACCATCCTGACTGAGGTTTTCCATGGGTTTTCCAGTCACACCAGACAAATGCCGGGATTATACCTTCAATACAGGCCCTGCCCGACACCTTCCAGAATCCTTTCCCCTCCCCAATGCCGGCTTAAGCCTTAGATACCTAAAGGTCATAAATAAAATTCAATTCAAAGGCAGAGCTGAAACTAGGTCAGTTTTGGTGACCCTGAGATAGGTGATCAGAAACTTGGCCCGGTCTGAGAACTTAATGAGCTCCAGTTTCGTATTTTTCTTGCTCTGGGGTAACACATCCGGTCTGGTCCCTCTGGTCACCCCTCAAACGCAAGGAAATAATCAAATGCTCTACTTTGTCCTCCGTGTGACGAGACCCAAATCGGGTCACCGGGTCCCAAGCATAGACCCGGTCCATAATTTGACCTACTGTGTTATAAGCACAATCATTCTAGTGTTGATTAGAGAGCCAAAATATGACGCCAACAACTCTATGAACACTTAGGGCCGATTGCAAAGACAGAGTTTAGACTTAGTCTAAGGTAGGCTTAGGTTCAAACATTAATTTGGAATTGAATTTTAATTTTATTTATGGCCTTTAGGAATCTAAGGCTCAGTTCGGGAGAGGGGAGGGGAAACGATTAGGGAAGGTGTCGGCCAGGGTTTATGCCCGGTGTAACTGAGGGAAAACCTCACTCAGGATGGTCGACCACCGGGATCGAATCTACGACTCTCCTGAAAGCAAAGTCAACGCTCTACCCCTGAGCTACGGCGGCTCAGGATTAATTTGGAATGCAGTAGTTAAGTCTGAAACCATTACGTCTAAGTCTTTGCAATCGGGCGTCAACGTTATATTATAAGCGTTGAATCTGAATTTATTTTATGGCCTTTAGGCAACTTTGGCTCAGACCAGTTGAATCATGATAGGAAAATTGATGAAATGAAAAACAGAAGAAAGTAGAAAGAAACTGGACAATCCTGAGAGAACCCACGCACATGGTATTTATCCACATTAAAACACACATGACACGAGCCGGAATCCAACCAGTGACCCCATGCACCAGGAGTGAGCGCTCTACCTCTGAGCTATACCGCGGCCCCTTATAAGCAGTGAGATAGATTCAGTGGTGTGTTTCAGCCCTTATGGCGCCAGGACACAATTTCTCAAAGTCTCAGAAGTCGGATATCTAGGGCATCGTAAATTTTCTATTTCGTATGTTTTGCTTTTTTTCCCTACCAAACGATAAATCTTATTTTGATTTCTTTTACTCTTCTTTTTGGACTGTTGTGAGAGTGAGAGGAAAGGCAGGATTATAGAAAGAGAGAAAAAATTGCTGAGTTATACATGGCTTGCATGGATGCTTCTGAAACCAGTCATATAATAATCACTACCACATATGTTGGAGTAGCAAAATGAAAACAAATAATCGACATTCTTGTCTCTTCAAATCCCATCCTTCCCCTTAACCAATCATGACTTCCCTTTACCCTGTGACGTGGTTATTAGTCACCACGTAATAACCATTGCGTTGTTAAAAGGAAATAACAAAACACGTCTTTCTCTGGCCGATACATGTCGTCCCCTGGCGTGCACCTTCCCGAATCATATCCCCTCCCCTTTTAAAAATGCAGAGAATTTTAAAAATCCGAAACTCCTTTTCCTTTCCCGGATTAATTTGATTTTGATATATAAAGCATGTATTTTAGGGGAGAAAATAAAAGGGGAGGGAAAAGGATTCGGGCAGGTGTCATCCAGAGCATATGTTTAAGGTGCCATCACGGTATTTGCCTGATGTGAATGAGGAAAAACTTCACTCAGGATAGTCGGCCGCTGAAATCGAACCCACGACCTCCGGAATGCTAAGCCAACGCTCTACCACTGAGCTACGGCAGCTCGGTATCATAAGAACGAAGTCCACACACTTAGTCTTTGAATCTGTTACCGCAATCGCACGAATCCATTGGACCGGATATCCGAAACATCGAAGATCCGGATTTCGGATCGAAGTTTCGGGTCTGAGTTTCCCCGCAGTCACATTTTTCATTTTTGGTATTTCGATATCATTCGGTGCCATTCAGTACTTCCAGACACGTATCTAAAAATTAGTTTGGAAGCGGATCAATGGATTTGAAGGGTCCAACTCCAAAGTCGGTCTGGGTGTGAAAAGTATCCAAAATATAGATAACTACGCCTAAATTATACTATTTTTTTTTGCATATTAAAAGGAATTTCGGTCTGGGGGTCCAGACCCACCCCTAAATACATACGTCCATGAGTACTTCTATATCGCTTAACATCATTGTTTCTCGGTATTTTGATATTGTTCGGCATTTCAATATTATTCGGTATTTCATTATACGATATCGTTTGGTATTTCGGTATACCGATATCCTTTGGTATTTCGGTATATCGATATCCTTTGGTATTTCGGTATCGTTCGGAATATCGATAATTGTCGGTGTCCAAAACATACTGAATGTAGTAATGAAAATCTCAATAACGAACACCCCTACTAAGTACAGTACCATACTGGCATTCGTCACGGCATGTAAAAGTTGCAAGGACAACCGGCCGGTACGGTAAATAGGGACACTGACCAAGTGACAGAGCCCCTTATTTTGATGAAAATTTATATGTAAGTACAGTGCCTATTAGGTAAACATTCACAGCCAAAATTATAGCTGCTTTGGTCAACAAATAACAAGGGGACCCGAGAAAGAAGGAACGTAGTGAGCAAGTAAATCGAATACAGAGCAAGGAAAACACCGATTATTCTACAAACTGTTCATACTTATATATATTGCAAGAAAATGGCTATTAATGGATACTGGACAGCAGGGGCAGACTGGGTACATTAGGGTCTAGGCCGCGGTTACCAAGAGGGTCCTCAGACTATTACACCCATTTCTAAAATAGCGTACAATGAACATCTGCGATGAGCCAGCGCATTATGCAGTTGTTGTTTACCTCCACCCACACAATGTAAACAAATGACGTCATTGTAGTCTTAGTAACATTTTTCTATCAATCTTGGAGTGTTCGATCAAAGTACGACCTTTGTTTGCCTAAACGTTGAAATATTCCCTCTTGTGTCTGCCTTCAAACGTTGATCGAACACTCCAAGATCGATAGAAAAATTTCACTGAGACTATAATGACGTCATTTGTTTACATTGTTTGAAGTAGCCTGTTTAAAGTTCTACAAATGCTGCTGATGTACCTTGAATGTTTTTACCTACACCACGTGATTAAAACACCTCTGTGACGTAACGTCAATCAACCTCATACAGTAGACGCAAAAATGTCTTGGCCACTAAGGAAGAGGCATTGCTCACTGCAGGGCTACGTCTATTCTGAGCAGGCCCTACTCTAAAACGTCGCTCATTGTCTTCTGATTAGCAATCACGTTATCTTGCGTCTACTGAAGTAATTACCTACACCATTATTTTCAATCTCGTACATTATTGGCATTATCGCCTACTGGACATGATTGTGATAGAACACTTTTATTCCAGAGCTGGATAGAATTATGGTATTTATGTTGGTGAAAATAAATTTCATGTCAACACTGTAGCCTAAGCTCCAGCGGATAATTCCAAAAACGAAGCATGTTTTCTGTTCTAAATGAACTTGATATTTGGACTACTACATTTTTAAAAAGGCGCTGTTTTTCCATTTTTGAGTTATCAAATATAGACCTACAAGATGTGTTAATATCCATAAAGGATCCATCAGCCTGTGGTTACATATGGGCCCAGCTATAAACCAGACCCCAGTCTTCAACGATGAAAGGGCCCCAATTCCCAAACATAATGAAAGACTGCCCAATATAATGAAAAGAGGCCCAGGGCCCGAACTGCCCAAAATAATGAAAAAAATGTAATGAAAGAAGGGCCCCAATTGCACAATATAATGAAAGAAGGTCCCAAGGTCCCAGGCACAAACTAAATCACAGTTTCCAATAATAAAAGACCATAGTGAAAGATGGGCCTAGCCACAAATCCAGTAACAAAAGGGTCCTTTTGAAAAAGTTAACTTACTGAGGGAAGGATGGAAGAGGGGTATGTGTTGGCAGCATAATAACCAGTGATCTACCGAATTATTTAGCTTTCTTCTGTTTTAGCTTTTCTCTCTTTCTCTTTCTTTCTTTATTGTTTTCATTCATTTTTCCTGAGAGGGCCTAGGCCGCAATTGCGGCCTAGCGGCCTGGTGAGTCCGCCCCTGCTGAACAGGAAGCGATATGCGCTGGAAAGCGGTACATCTTCTGTAGCCGTTCGGTTTTTGTTTGTTCTTTCAACTGTTTCAACAGAAAATGTATTTTAATCATTCAGAAAAACACGTTCTGTAGGTCAATTTCACGTGGCATTTTGTCGTACAGAATTAGATCTATGTCAAAGTTAACTTTGCCATTGGGTTTCGTGGAACACTCCAGCACAGATTTATATCTCACGAGACCCACTTAATATTTTTTTAAAAAATGAAGCAGAGTCAATATGGCCGGTTTCAAGATGGTGGCCATGGTCGTCTTACCTTCCAGCATGTGTCGCCTTCTGGCCAGTATCCATTAATAGCCATTTGCTCTCAATATATATAACAATTTGTAAAAGAACATGCGTTTTCCTTACTCTGCATTCAATTTACTTTCTCTCTACGTTCCATTTTTCTCAGGTCCCTTTGTGGTTATTTGTTGACCATAGCAGCCACGAACACCCAAAACGCGGCGAAATTGATAGAGTCTGAACGCTAAGGAAATATTGATTGGACTTTGGTCAGGAACTTATAGGGGGTGCTTCATATTCAAGTAGTATACGGGATATAACATGTTTCATCTTGACGAAAGCGCTAAAAAAAAAAAGCCGCTGTTTAGCGGATTGCTTATATCACAAGAAATTTGTCCATAAGTTCGTCTATCGTGAGGTAATTATATGTGATAATGAGGTCTCCCCAGGTACAAAACAAACCGTGTTCCTTCTAGAAGATTTTATTCGGGGGCTTCCCAGGGGCAAAATTATAAATAATGGATATTGACTCTACTGTGCTAAAAATATAAAACAACAATCAACTCTAATGTTCCTCGCAATATGTTGTACTTCGTTAGTTACTCTAAAAAACATGAACAAAATAATATAATAATATGTGCTATCATACACGCATTTTAGTATACGTATGTAAATCTTAATACAAGTGTAAACACTAATTCTTTCGGGAGGGCGTTTGAACCCCCCCTCCAGGTCCCTCCGGGAGCATACCTGTAACAAACTGTGAAAAATAAATGTTTTTGATGATATCATGACTAGCTTGCTTGTTTTTGAAACAAATGTAATTTCTAAGCATTGTATAAAAATAATTATCAACACTTTTAATAAAACCCAAGAAACGTACATTAAAGTACGGCAAAACAAACGTAACAGAAAATGTGGAATTGGTGAACTATTGATATGTGAAAAACAGAGACTAGCAATTATCTTTCCAGGCATCCATTTCCAAAAGGATCCTTGTCCATAAATGTTAGGAAATTTACACAAACACTTGTTATACACCTCTAAATTTTAAACGCTAGGGAAAATTTGCAGCAAATGGATTTCAAGACTTTTGGAATCACAAATTCTTACTAATGTGTTCCAAAGTGATAAAACGAACTCAACAATGTCAATTTCTCAATTTAACATTTTTTGCAGAAGGGCCCATTTGGAAATGGGTACCTGACTTGTACCTTCTGTTGTAAAATTTCAGGTACGCTGGGCGCGTACGACTAGGAAAATGCACATTTGTACTTTATGTTATTAAATGTCAGACACTTTACGCATTTACGGGGTGAGTCCTAGAGGCCTAAAGGACAAAAAATAAAATTTAAAATTCAAATAAGCCTTCCCAGTTTGGAAAGTCTACATAAATATCTTTATTCGAGACATTGTTTTCGTAACATAAAAGGATTAGTAAAATGTACTTTGTTCAGCAGTAGGACCCGTGCTGTAATTGGTAGATTGGCGGACAACAAACAAATGTGAAGGTCGTGAGTTCGAATTACAATGGAGACAAATCTTTTCTCGCTAGAGGCTCTATGTTGGTTATGAACGTTTTTAAAAACAATGTTTGTAACCAATTTCGCAACTTTCAACTAGTAAGTTTGCTGCAAGATTGTAGCAAATTTGTAGCATTGCAATGCCAAACTTACTGCAAGTTTAGAGACTTGCAATATCAATATTGTAGCAAATTTGCTGCAAGTTTAATGTGCTATCTTGGACCATAATCTTGTCACTAGTCAAATTCATCGTTCAGTCCCTTGTCCATGATCTCCACACTTTCTATCTTCTGGAATGTTCGATACCATATTTCGATTTAATGTTAACGCTTTAAATTTCGCTTAAGTTGAGAAACAACTTAATCTTTATGTGAGGAGGTTATTTCCAAACGGGTAATTGTCCAAAAAGTTTGAAATTGAGATATTGACATTGTTGAATTCATTTTATCATTTTCTAATACATTAGTAAGATTTTGTGATTCCAAACTGTCTCCAAAATCATTTAATTATCGTAAGAAATTAAAGGAGAGAATCATGATTAACAGTAAGAATTGTATACGGAATATTTTTATCTTTTACAAATATCCTCTTGCAAGAAGGTAAAATATTGGTAAACTAATATTTCTCCAACTTTGTAAGATATTCATAGCTGCACATTTGCCCTAGCTTTGAAAAATAAGAAGTATATAACAAGTGTTTTGTCAATTTCCCAATATTTATGGCACACTGTAAAAAGTGGAAACAAGAAATGGATGAAAGTTACTCCGCTTTATGGAGAAACAAAAGTCGAAAATTAGCGTTTTGTTGTATTTACTCTTAAATGTGGATATAGTGTAAGATTAGTGGAAAGATTGCTAACCTTAACTTCATTTTAAAGTTTAACATTTTCTTTGTAACTTAACGTTAACTGAAAATGGGTTGAAACTGACCAAAGTGATTTGTGGGTGAACGTTCAACTTATTTTACGCTTAAAATTCGGTCATTTTCTGATCGAAGTGTAAGCTAAACTTGCAATTTTGAGGTTACGTGGTTTTGTGGATGAAGTTGAAACCTTGGTTGGACATTCAATAATCCAATAACAGGAGTAACGTTACTTGCTTGTCACTGAACACCCCGCCATTTTGAGTGTCTATATTGCTTTTATACTGTAAACAGTTCACTGGTAGACCGAGGACGGCAAGAATTGCATTGACGGAAAGAACAATTAAGTTGGGCAAAAATCTTTACACTATAGCAAATGTATCTCTCCCTTTTTTCACGATACATTCCTCTTAGTAAAAATAAAAACATTAATAATTTACCTCCTTCGCAGTAAAATCCCTCTGCGTCGCTATAAATATCACTCGGAAAGACATGAACACCAACTGCCTTTGTAGGTAAGTGGCGAGAGCATCTGACTACTGTGTTAGCGGAAACCCGACCACATTAGTTCTTTTAATGATTTTAAAGGAACATTACCTTTTCTTCTTTTCTACTTTCAAAAGTACTCCATTTTTGGATGAACGTTGTGTCTCCAGCTCAGCTGCCTCAATTTTTTGGATGAACGTTGTGTCTCCAATTTTTACAGTGCACTTGGACAAGGACGCGTTAGGAAATGATCGCCTCATGTAATGCATTGTCATTTCTATTGATAACATGGAATTTTGTGTGTGTTACTCCAGAAATCTTCATGGACGTGCATTCCATGAATGTTCTGGGTCCAGCCACAAAAATGTTAGTGCTAATGCCGGCAGTTGGAAGAACTCGTGCCATCGAACAATTAATATTACGTATAAAAACCAAGAAGTTCGAGTGAATAACTGTTGAGAGCCTGATACTAGCGATCATAGCGATTAATGGTGATATAGTACCGTCAAACTGGATGACTTGAGACAGCGGTACAATTTTAGAATTTTGAGTTAGCCACACTGATAACTGATACAGATTTCGCGCGCGATCGTTAGTGGTTGCATTCTGGTATGTATGACAAGTATTCTGCGTGAAGATTTTGCAAGTCCTGTACGTATAAGTGTCTCCTAAAAGTGAAGCCTTGTTGATGTCAAATTCTGCAAGAAAACGTAATTGTTGAAACTTTCATCTGTGGGTTCTATAATTAGTTTCGTCGGAAAATAAGTCCTAGGTGTATAAGTTGAACATATATCGTATATAGAGCAAATGAAGAGTTAGTGTTTATATTGACGTTTCTACGTGATTGCAAGGCTGGTTTACAGTTTAGGGTGTCCCTCAGGAAGCCAAGAAAGGGGCTACTTCTTCCTCACATTGGACTGATTCTACTGTAGATTTCCAGAAATTGGTTAGATTTGGCGAGAGCACAACAAAGCAACGTAGAAAACGAATTGATGTTGCACCTGGGAAGAGTGTTGGTGAATATTCAGAAATTGCTAATGATCAAGAAGAGTGTGAAGGAAAATCTGCATGTTGGAAGGTGAATTTTCTAAATTGGATGAGGTTCTACACCAAAGGTTTGTTCGGGTTGTTTACTCGTTGTTGCACTCTTTGCAATGGAAGTGCAAGTTAGTACAGCATTGTGTTACTTATTTTACGTCACAGTGTATATTCGTGCAAATTCGTACAGTTCTCGCCCGAACGGGCTGATGCTTATTTCATTCTTCTAGCTAGTAACGCCATCTGTAATACCTTCTCTCACACATACACAGAGAACGCAGCACCACTCTCAACTGTCTGTACCCACCTATACTCGCTGGCGAGCCGGGGCAGAAAGTGTTTGCCTTGGGTTACACTACTTGTACACTTGTCTACCATCCGAACAGTTGAAGTTTCACCTTCGCCTCCCACTCGAACCAAAAGTGCGCAGAAGTTCAAGCATGCAACTCGCTCGAACAAACTGCAAGATAACAGCAACACGGAATTATGAAAGAAGCCACAAATGCAGACACAGTTGTTTCAGTAGAAAATAACAGCTATTGTTTTCAAACTGGAGAATTTGTATTTGTCAGTTTTGAATAAATGGACGTCGCTTTGCTATTTCAAGCCAGAATATTAATATCGAAGGAAATGTTGTGATCGCAAGTATTGTGAAAGGAAGTGCAAAGGTAAAAGGAGTTTACAAATATCCAACAATAGAGGATATATCTTCCTTCCATGTGCAAGATATTGTGAGCACGCTGAAGCCATCTATAGTTTTAAGGCGCGCCGCTTTGTTTGATTTGTTCACGTTTACTTTGGATTTCACTAGTGTGTAAGTTCTATAATTTTAATGTACCAAATTGCCATATTGCCACATTGTTGAAGTTTTTTACTTTAAAACCATCTTTGTAATATTAGAAAAATATTTAAAAGCCCAATTTCTGTCTCAACTAATCCCAATAGCCACATCGTTTGAGACTAAACAACGAATTACGTTTATGTCTCAAGTCACCCAAGCTAATGGGGTGACATGAGACAATGTGTTTAAATTTGTAAAAAAATGTGTCTGACGAATAAATGTTCTTAATACCATATATCGAATCATAAATGAGTATTTGCACAAATCCATACCAAATACCCTTCGAAAACGAGATATAAAGAGTCTAAACCTGAGCAAACATTCAAAATCTGTCTCAAGTCACCTCATTTACCCCGTTTGTCGGTAAATCAAAACAGGCCAATTTGAAGAAATATAACAAATCACAGCATGCCAGTTTGTACTTCTCTGGAAAGCATTACAAACTATATTCATTTGTTAAATAATTTAGAAATGTGCGGATCACATAAACCTTTTGTAAATAGCATCGCGTTTGAGCTAATCACAGTTGGTGGATTTTACCCATAGAGTTAGGAATATAAATAGTGCTGTTTTGAAGGCGAGGGGAGCGAAGCCAAGAGACGGAAGGGACGAGACCCTTCCACCACATTTACTGGTCTCATATTTAGATACCCTCCTTTCGGAGTATTGCCTTCTCATTCGTATGAAAAGAGGAATTTAGGGCTGATTTTCATACAAGCTTGTGTTGCTTGCGATTAGAATGAGTAGCCAATTGAAACGTCTAAACTTTAGCCCAGTTAAATCAAAGCTTCCGCAATTACTGATGAATAACGCTTCTTTCAACGAAAAGATTTTTATTTACAATGTAGCTACTGTACAACAATTTAGTTTGATATTTTAAAAAAGTTTGCTAAAATATTTCGTATATAATTTCCATTTTTAAACTTTATTCAGCCTAATCTTCAATACTGATAATACACACATGGCCTACTAGGGCTGGGTTAGG
>JAGDQP010049045.1:0-12675 GCA_022664845.1 Lepisma saccharinum | reverse complement strand
AAATAAGAGGTATTTTCCTTATTTCTGACTTCAATTGTTCGAAAGATTTTCTGTAAGATTCAAATTGAGTGAATGAAGTTGAAAAGATTTTTAAAAGGATTCATGTGGCGACCTTAAGAATGAGGGAAATGGAGTACCTTTGAATAGTTGCAAAGAAACAACGTTTCGGAAAGTGTACAGCGTGTTCGGGGTTATTCTAGTAAACCTATTAAACTTCAAGAGATCACTACATTTTAGGCCCTTATCTTCAAACTGCTTTCAATGTGTGGAAAAACCCTATTGTCTTCTATGAAACTTGCTGTTACTATTTGCCAATAAGAATCTCAACACCACGTTTTGCATTCGGTTACCAGTTCAGCGTTTCACATTCACCACACAAATGACCTTCAGTCCGTGCTATACAGGGTGTATTTACTGTAAACAGTCAAAATCAACGGATTCCATCAATGTGGTATCCAGCAAGCTCCAGTCTGTTTTACAGGCTCACCATACTGACTAACGTCTATCACAGAACCAATCACTCATGATAGTTTTCCCTCTTCAACACAGTTTGTACGGTTTCTTGGTGAGCCTTCTGTCTCATTTCTGATTCTACCTCGGACATAAAAATAAGAATTTTACATAACTTACTTTCAGGTCCTTTTTTATTTTCCTCCTTAACATTCTTCATTATTCGAAAACATTCTTAGGATATATATTTTAGGGTCCGATTCAACTCTATTTTCTTATTGCAACACTTGTATCGAAACCTGTAGCTTTCTTCAACTGCAGAATTTCTGGAATTTCATGAAATTTTACCTTAATATTTTGACAAGGATTTTGCAGTCCCGAAGGTATTTTTTGGACATCTTTAGCTCAGTTTCACTTCACACCATGCAAACAGTAATCGGCAATTCTGTATGCACTTTTCCTCAGATTTCTGTCTTGCAACACTCCTTTCCAAGTATCGAAAAAACTTTCTTCTCATGAATGCTAATCTGTTCAAAAATTTTATTGAAACAATATTTAGGTTATTCAAAGCAAAAAATACCATGTGTCTGATTCTCAAGCCAGATACAAATTTCACATTTTAAACTTCCATTAAACAGAATTTATTCAAAACTCCCTTCAAAGTAAAATTTTGTTTTTGCTTGCAGTGCAAGCTTGCTAAAATATTCAGAACTGACTTTGGGAGCGTATGTAGAACGAGTCTATATATGCGTTTGTTTTCAATTCCAATTGAAAAAATAGAAGAATATTTTATATGTGCACAGAACAAGATAAAATGCAATTTTTACCTTTAACATCCATTGACAGAAACACAGTTACCATTGTTGTTTTGTCATCATCTATTTCATTGTACACAGGAAAATTAATGATATTCTGGATGAAAAGCCAAAGCGAAATTACGCAAGGGTGTTGTTTCCTTCGTCAGAAGGTCTCATCAATTTTGAGCAGTCCATCACAAACGCCTCGCAGGACCCATTCATCAACACACGTGACTAGAGTAAAAGCTCTAGCCCAGATGTCTTCCGCTGCTGTTCTTCCTGGATAATCGAAACAAATGCAAACCCAGGGGATCTAACCGCAGTTCTTCACTAGGTTCCGTGTAGCTTCAGCACAAATACATCTGCATAGCGCGCACTCTCCTTCTATTAAATTATAATTCCTTCAGTGTAAATACGTCAGGAAACGTTCCACGCGAACTTCCAAAGCATGTTTTGTTTCTTTGCTGTTCTCCAATTATAAGCCGTGTGAACTGTGTAGAATAAAGGTGGAAAAAAGAAAGTAACTAAAAAACTGACCTGTGTACAATGCCTCCATGCGTACGAATGAGTTATTTAATGCGCTGAGACGTCTTAACAAGCATTAACTGTTCTACTGTACTTTTTTTTAAAAAAAAAAGAAAGAAAAACAATTCTTTGTTCGGAAGAAAAAGTATAACAGGTCATATATATGGTCAGTACTTATTTCATGTTTATACTGCAAAATAGACACACGAAAGTCACTAAGTCTTTGTTGTCTAGTGGCGCAGGTATGGACCTGGAGAGGCAGGAAGGTTCGAGTCCTCTTGCCGAGCATGTTGACTAAGATATTCCAGAATGTTCCTCATTGCAGCAGGTCAAGGCCGAAAAGGTAGCTAATCTAAATTCTTGGCTCCTATATTTCTCATTAACCTGACAGCCAGCTGGAAACATCGGGTCAAGTTTAGGAGGGAGGGTCCAAGCTATGACAATGCTCTCTCATTACACTTTTCAATATCCAGCCTCGTAATCTAATAGTTTATTTGAAAAATCTATTTTTTTTTTCAATAGTGCACATCATCACAAGAACTTAGGTTCATCTGACTTGCGATGTCTCAAAACGCAACATATAGTATTATTATTAAACACAGGAACTTGAGTTATGTTTTGATAATTAATTTTCTTGAACTTATAACGCTAGATGCACTTTCTTGTCGAAAGTCAGCTTTCATAATAATTTTTCCCACCTTACTGGTTTTTTTTGTGTGTTTTTTTTTAATTTTGAAAATTATACTTAATCCGTGTTCCCAGACCGTAGACTTCGGATAAAAAATTGGGAGGCAGTGCAGGTTAGAGTACTGCTGACGCCCGCCATCATGAATGAATTTTCCCATGGCTTTCCCCAGTCCCATCAGGAGAGTACCTTGCAATGGGAAAAATATATAGGAGTAAGCTGGTTACTGTTTCGTAGATATAGAATAATAATATATAACTTGAAAATACTTCTTCGTCGATATGAAACTCTTTTCACTTAAAACTCCTTGAAATGAACGTCGTCGAAAATTCTTAGAAAATCACCAACTAGCTCAGGAACTTGTAAATAAGACTCTTTATATCTCTCAGGGATTTTTCGTTCGTGCATCTACATTGGATACCTAGAGGATACGAAAACTTCTTTGGCAAACGATACCGATGATCCGTACGATTACCTAATCTCGGGGACAAGTTGCTTTAACTGCTCCAACTCTGCTTGACGCCTAACCCCCTCTTGTGGTAGCAGTGGAGACTACTCGCACAACTTTCGTAAAAGCCCCATCAAGATTAGTATGCTACGAGAAAGGATAATATAGCCACGAAGGCACTACACCCTCTCTCTCAGGTAACTAAAACGCGAAAGCATGAAATAAAAGATTTATTTTAGCTCGGAGGCAAAAAGACAATAGATGTATTCAATCAATATTGTAAGCTAAGCTCTTGTAAGCTATAAAGAAAACCAAACATCACTCTTTACATTCTTGTAAAACATTAATCTTCGTGACATTATCACTTTCCAGATTGATTTCTCCAACTTTCTGACATAAACAAATATTCCGTCTTTGCCAAATTAAAACATCCTTTAAATACAATTAAATGTTGTTATTTCTCTTAACCAACACTTCCTTATAATCTTTTCAATGTATCAATATTATTTCATCCTATATGTTATCTTCTGTCATTAAATGCAAACTAGTATTTAAGTTTATAGCTATGCTCTTTATTTCATCCTATATAATCGCATTGAATTTCCATTGTCAAGATCTATCCATAATTAAGTTGTTTAAATTCAATATAAATGACGTTTCGAATATAATTAGTTGACTCATAACAATGGCCAGACTCAACACAGTAATCTTCGAATTTCCAGTCCACATTACAAACATTAACCACATTTTATTAATAATTAATACAAATTAATTTATAACGCAACAACAATGCTCCATATTTAAATTAATAAATTAGAACTTCATTCTTTCGTCTATCCATATCCTTGTACCCATATCAAACTTGAATATTTGCCCCGCCTGATATTTCTCCCTTGCTTTTTCAACAGCCATACCAGATCCTTATGGCATGAAATGTAAAATTTAAAAATTCCAAGAGGGAACGGCTGACTCGTTCCTTTCTCCTTAGAGACACCTATGTCGATATTTTATTTATTAATTTCTTTTATATTTTGTATTTAATTTTGTTCTCATTACTGACTTCACAAATATATGAAAGGAAGTATTTGGTTTGTTTGTCCATTTCAGTTATGCAAAATAATTCAGTTTTAAACTTCTTTCTTTTTTCTAAAACGTTATCCTGTTACCTTGATGCTAGGAAAAGTTTTCTGTCACCGATATGGAAGTACTAATTATTTTGTGAAACTTTCATCCTCTTCACTTGGTTCGTAGAAACAGATTGAAAAAAAAAAGGCTTCCGCCTATATAAAAAAGCTAAGAAAACTAGAGGCGAAATAACAGGAAGTCTTGAGCTTAAATTTTATAAAATAGAGGCTTAGACGTAGCAAGAATGTCACAAATTAGTATACATCTTTACATGTTGAGGTTTATTTACAATTAGCTGATATGCTCGCCAGTTGTTACGAGATAAAAAATATTTGGCAAGTACCCCAGGAAATACTGTCACTAATTTACACGTTCAGACGAAACCTATCCTACAATTTTCATATTACACGTTCATAATAACACAAACGTATACACAATTTGAGTTAATTAAAACGGGGCTGTCCTATTCTTATTTAAAATCTTAAAAGCAGAAAATTTAAGTTATTAGAAAATTTAAGTTATGGGTGATATAATAAATTAAGGTCTGAATGGTTGAAATATTTTAACCTTATGTGCACCTGAACTTAGTCATTTGAATTTAAGCGCTGATTACAACGCGTGTCTAAACTCATTAACATCCTAAGAAAGTGGAGACATAGGCTTATTTATTGATAATATTTAATCTGAAGTTTTGCTTTCTGATTATAACAATAACATTTTGGCATGATGGGTGAGATACTTTGTTTAGTCTATTTGTATAGTGAAAGGACACTAAGTATTGAATAAGAAACTCAAGGATGATTGGAGTTCGAGTCTATGTTATGAATTTGAATTTATTTTTAAGGCCTTTAGGCAACTTTGGCTCAGTCCGTTTGACTGTATGTGGATCAGTCAGCGTAATTATTTTTATTTCTGTAAGAGTGTTAATAAATGCATATGGAATGATCTTAATTATACAGGATTGTCTTAAGTATGATCTGTAGTATAAGGATTATCATGTTTAAATTCGATCTTTGGGTTAGAACGCCTAAACGGAAAATATTTAACTAACTAACTCTATGGCTTATAGTACTCGCAAGTTCAGCGCCACAGTAAAAAACGTTCGCCATTGGATTCTATCCTGGGCAATATCAAGCCTATTTTCATCACGAACACCTACTTCTCGAAGATCACTTCTAATATTGTCCTCCCAACGACGTCTCGGTCTTTCAAATGGTCTCCTTACATCCGGCCTTCCAACCAGGATAGAACACAATCTTCGTTTTTCCCACATCTGAGCCACATGGCCTGGCCACCTTAGTCCTCGCGATTTCAATATTTTTACATGTGGTGAATCATACTGTCCGTGGGGTTCTTCTATATGCAGTCGCATTTATTCTCCAGTCATCTCGTTCCGTATACCTTTCTCAAAACCTTATTTTCAAACACACGTAATTTATGTTCATCTGCTAGGGTCGTACTCCAACTTTCGCAATCGTAAAGTATTACCGGCAGAATAACCGTTCTGTATATTTTCAATTTCAATTCCCTTGATATTAATCGCGATGTTAGAAGTTTTTGGACTGAATACAAACATGCGTTTCCTCATAATAGGCGACTTTTTATTTCTTCCGTGACCTCATTTTTGCTTGTTACGTATGCTGCCAAAGTTTACTTTCTCTATGTCGTCCTCTGTCCATCTCTGAGCCTTGCCGATGTCATTCATCTTCAGCCTCAGATTGGTAATTGTGATGCTGCTTCCCCTCACCATGATATTTTTGTTCGGGGTTATCTTCCCCTAGCCTCTGTAGATCCCTCTACTAACTGCAAGGCAGCAGTACTGGTTTTGGTCCGCCCCGGAATATTTCCGGTACCCACCATATCTAGTCGGCATTCCCCTATCCGCCACCTGGGGAGGCACCTGGTGGGAGACCAGTAACTCCATTCCATGGCACCAATATATATAGGGAGAAATATAAAAACGGACAGGGCTAAAATTGACCCGAAAGTATCAACAACGTAGGCAGTATACTGCCAATATTGATAAAAATCACTACAGTACTTGCTATTCTTAGCACAAAAATGCGGAAATTTCCCCGCATTTGCTTGGTGAAAATTTAGTAAACCCTGGAAAATCGGTAACATAATTTAAACCTGCGTGTCTCCCTAGTATCGATCCGAAGTTCGGGACAGTAACCACTATACGATAGAGACTGGATGCATCTGAGAAATGATCGTAACGTTAATGACACACAGCTTGAATCTAACGTACTGTGGATAATACTAAGATAATATATAGTAGATAGTAATATAAACTCTAATAAGCAGCCTACGTCTTAGATTCAAGATCTATATAAATTTACCATACATAACGGGTAAACGACTTTTAGCTGACGATTGACGGTTTCGTGAAAACACAAGAAGAATTCGTCCCACTAACCTTACTTCATTTACTACTAGGGCGCATTTATCTATTTCGATTTCTACAAAACTGAGCTGAGGAAGTACTTAGCATTTAACGAAATATTACGGAAGTAGTTCACTCAGTTCCTAGTTGATGACGTGAAAAGTAAAGTATGAGTTCATCATATAGAAGTTGCAGGAAAATATTTCTACCTGCAAAATGTACCTCAACGTGTTTGATTAGATTTGATTCAGTAGTTCTCACTTGATGTGTAAATATGTGATAGAAAATTGTAAATATTGGTTTGAAGGTAATTAGTTAACCATTGTAATATGGAGCTCAAATATAACTCCTAAGAATGTCTCGTTACAGTGGAAAGGGTTATTTGTTTAACATTATCATGGTAACGTGTCTTAAGTGTTAATAGACCCTCGAGAATCTTACAAAGTTTCGATTAACACGTGCGGCATTATATGCATGTCTGAGTATCATTACCATAGAAACGGAAGGGGTTTTAACATTCTAATACGACTGAAGAGTTAAGGGACCTTCGACAAATTGATAAGTGAAGTTTGGCTGCAAGAGGATCAGTCATCCCTGCATGATAGTCGAATATGTATTTAATAAATCAGCCCAGTTACATGGTGTCTACAGATTATGTGACTTAAAATTCCCTGAGGTTTCCAGGTTTTCCATGATATGTTTTTCCAATTTCTCTGAGTTCTTAGGATAGTGGAACATGTAAATAATACGCAGTGACACTATTTTTAATCCCACCACAACCCAGTCCAAGCGTCTTTTACATTATTGGTATTTCACATGTAAAAAAAAAATATAATTTCTTTGAAATAAAGGATTTTAACACATTGAAAAAATCCGGTCAACAGTAGAAATCGAACTCACGACCTCCGTCTTGACGGGGCACTACTCTTACTAACCGTGGACTTCATATTTTTTTCTGAATTTCCCTCATAAATTATATGAAATTGGAAGAATGATCGAAGCGAAATTGCATAGAAGATTGAAATAAGACACGGTTTTTGGCAATAAGAAATACTTTGGAAACTGAGGTGCATTTGATACATCTACGCTTCATGTTTCAGTTCTAATCTGGGAAGGTAAAGACTATTTGATAGTGATACATGTCGTTTGTGTTACGTAATTTCGAATTAAATGTGACTACTACAGGAAAAGAACATCCTTTGTCCACTGTTGGCCAAATTAAGACACAAGTGCCATCTGTTTGCTCTTCGAAGGGTCATTTTAACAAATTATCATGCAGGAAATATGTGCATAGTCCTATACAAAATATGCCTTTTATAAGCAAAACTTTATATTTAATGTCCATGTGTACGTAATGATGAATTTGGCCTTTTAAAACGCTCTTCTGTAAAATAAAGAAGATGAGCAAAGCATGCTCTTTGCCTGTGGTCTTCATATGTAAACAACCTTGCATTTAACACAGTGCTTGGCAGTGCATCTTGCACTTCCACTCTTTTATAACGCATTAACAAATCACGCATTTACGAATCTTTAAAGTGCAATATAATTCCCATATCAGATTTCTTGGGGCTTTCTTGTATTTTAGAATGTTATTATTATCTTATGACCCAAAGATAACACACACACATTGTTTCAGAATTGTATATAAACTTAGCGTCACTGCATACATAAGAAATGAATTACCATATTGATAATGAAGACTGTTGTTTGAAGAAATCCAGAAGATGTTTCAAACAAGTTTTTGTAGCTCTGGCTATAAGAAAGAATAATAAAACTGTCAATATAAGCCTAAAATCTAGCGCTGAAAAAATGATAATTGTATTACAATATTTTTTTCGTACATTGTTTAAATGGTGAACGTTTGTTACTGCGGCGAGGAACTTGCGAGTTCCCTAAGGCATAGAGTTAGTTAATTTACAATAGATGTATTCAATTCAATGTTTCACAAAATTACTCGTAAAATGTGCTACCAAACTCGCTAAATTATGTACATATTATGTAAGCGCCGTAAGTCGCATGTGATTGATATGAAAGGCAGTCTTAATTCTCCAGTGCAATCGCAATGAAATATTTTTGAAAGGAAATTTCTTGCTTTTGTCCTCTTTTCCTTCTCTTTCTCACTTTCTTCCTACCAACTTATTCCAAGTTGCATGAGGTAAGTTGTATAGTAAACTTCTACAAAGAAAATACTTTTTGAAGTATCGTTAAAACTTTCAAACTTAAAGGGAAAACTTTTATTTCACGCTATCTCTTTTTTAGTGCACTGAAACTGAATTTTGTATGACGCTTCAGCAGGCTTCAAAGCAGTGGATTTCAAAACAGGAATCCTTTGGTTTCTGTGGTGTGAAGATTTCGAGACAATAGAAACTCACTTGAACTACTTTGTATAAAAGCAGACTTTTGAGAATCACTCTTCAAACTTAGTGGACCATCGAACCACAACAGTGCCTGAGTCTCAACGTCGGTTGACCAGCTCTTGACTTTGAAATCTAACAGCGTGCTAAAGTTGGAGGCTGCACCAGAAGTGCGGTCTTCCAATGAAGACCTCTGTTTGATATCCAGTTTCATTTCCATTAGTTCTGTCAAACCACATAGCAACTCGAATAAAATGGATTCATGAAACTTAATTACAGCACGGACAAACATTCTTATATGGGACTGGAATACTGAGTTTTACTTTTGGGAACACACAACTTTTAAGTTTCATTGATGTGTTTTTCAGATAACAACGTAAAGTTTTTCAGCAGTCATGCATACTCTTGTCAGTTCACAGCTACTGGGATTCTTCATATGGTTCAACTGTCTCTAATATGCACGTGCAGCTTTAGCATAAAGCTGAAAAATGCTTATCTGCCCTTCCACCCAAACATTAAAGTATACTATTTCTAAAATCTTTTCTTAATTCTTCGTGAGGGAAAGGGTTTTCAGTTTGATCCATATGCACCGATTAATTCTTCTCCGGGAGTATAACTTTTAAATGGATGAACAGGTTTTAATGAAACTTTTGCGTTTTCTAGAAGATACTCACGTTGTGGTCCCGATGTAGCATTTTTTAAAAGAAAAAATACACTTAAACGCGTATACTCGTATATTTATGAAACAGTGTTTGGGAAATCAGGGTGGACATCTTAAGGACATTATCTTTTACACGTAAAACAGCTGTTATATTATGCTTCATGATATTCTCTATCTTTTGGTAGGATTAAACAATATGTTTGATCAAGAACAAAGTTGAGTTTAAATCTTAAAAACCATTGAAATATGAAAATTATACATAAAGATTGATAATTTTCATTTCGGATATTCATCTTTATCTTCCGTTGACTAATGTAATTAAATGTCTTCAGAATTGTTATATCCCTCATAATCACTGTGATGCAGTATTTATCGTATTGAATGAAAATAAGAAAACAAAAAAAAAGTTCCTATTTTAAAGTAAATTACATAGTCTCATCTACGAATAAGAAAACGGTAAAGCGATGTACTTCTGTTTGCAGTTTGACAACGTCGCTGCTTTTCTGTATTCTCATAGCGTTAAGTCCACGGGGAGACAAGAGATAGCTGTCTAGCCAACACCCTCCCACGTGTCCCTCCCTCCCCTTTTCACCCGGTAACTACTTACTATCTGCATTTCAGATACTGGAAGTTGGGAGTGGAGTTGGAATTGGATGACCGGACGCATGTATCGCTTCCACTAATTCCCCCAGTCCTATTGATTCCGTAATGGCTGTGTCCCGAGAAGAGACTCCTCAAGAGGAAACGTCATTGATCGGGAGCAGCAATAAACTTAGCCAACTTCTCACACCCTATTTCCACGTCTTTGCTAAACCACCTGCGAAACTACTTCAGAGGCTTTCAAATACTCTCGTGAATTCAGACAAGAAGGAAAGGGAAATGCCTCACAAACGCATCTTCTAAATTAGAAACAACTTACTTTGTGCTATTACCCAAATTATTGGCAACGATCTGCTATTCAAAGAGTTACATTCAATTTACATTGTTTTGAAGTTTGATTTTAAATTGACCACATCTCTTCCAATAGCACTGTGAGAAAGCTGGTGCAAATGATCCTTTTATCTGCATTTAACATGTATAAAAAAGACGATTAAAAAGAATTGAACGTGGCTGTTGGAACAGTTTTATATACAACCCATTTGTATACCTAGAACTGTTTCTCAAAGCCCGTTAAAGTACTTTTTACTATTATTGATTGAAGCTACCTATGTGTATATATTTGTATAACTACACACTCGGACATTCAGTTAACTAATACGAAACCAACCAAACAGTTACACTTTACATCTTTTGGTCTTACAAGCGGGCTTACTGATAACTTAATCGCATGAATAGTATTGATCTAAAGGCATACCTTTCTATCCGTATGAACAGTACAAAAGGACATACTAGTAGTACGGTAGCAAATTTTTCAAACCGATCTTCAACAGACCTGAAAAGAAAGTACAAAAGTTAATATCCAGCAAATAGTAACAAAAAGCATATAAATGATCGTACATCTTATATTCTAACTTAAATGGAGGGAAACAAAAATTATTACATAAATTACAACGTATAGGCCTACCTTGCAAGAATCATGCTATGCAGGAAGGCATTCGGAAGTGAAGTTTTACAACAGCTACAACACCAGTGACCGGATGCAAATTTTCTCATTAGAAACTCTTGACAGGAAAGTAGGCAAGTTAAGGTAATTTTAGGAGATGCGTTGCTGCTCTTTGTAAATTGAGAATATGAATCGGAAAGAAGGGCAAATAGATAAAAACTACTCACATCAAAGAAATGTATTATTTTTATTTGCTGGAGCTTACTAAATACATATTTTGGATTCTATGCTTCTTTCATATATTTAAGAAAATGTTTTAGTTTCTTCTGGTGGTTTATCTGGAATATTATTCCGAATAGAAGTTTTATCGAATTTGTATTCTGATAAAAATATAAATATTAAATTGCGGCCGCAAACCAATACATTTATACAACTTATATTACGTATTAGGTAGATTTCGAAGAAAAACCTACCTATTGAGATCGGTATCATATATATATATATATATATATATATATATATATGTGTGTGTGTGTGTGTGTGTGTGTGTATTAACACGCTAGCGGCCATAATTTTGAAGATATTTGAACCTAATTTGTATATGTTGTGTCTACGCTAAATAGTTCGGTTAAGTTCGTTAATGAGCAAAATCGGTCGCCATCTTGGATCCAAAATGGCCGCTGAACCCATTGTTGTATAGAATACACAGCCTAAACCACTGGGGCTATTGAAATCAAATTTCGCACAAAGGTACAACATCACTGTTTGATTACGAAAATGTTAACTAATGAATTCAAAGACGCCATCTTAGATCCAAAATGGCGGAAGCAAGAAATCTATTTTCCATATCGTTTGAGCTAGAGATACGAAATTTGGCATAAAGGTGTATTGTCACGAGTAGTTCAAGAAAATATTAAGAAATGTTGAAAAAGTCGCCATCTTGGATCCAGAATGGCCGCCGAACCCATTGTTGTATAGAATACACAGGCTAAACGGCTGCAGGTAGAAATATCAAATTTGGTAGCAAGGTACAATATCACCTGTATGCTACTAAAATATTACATTATGCATCCAAAGACGCCATCTTGGATCCAAAATGGCGGACCTAAAATCCATTTTCCACACCGTTTGAGCTAGAGATACGAAATTTGGCATAAAGCTGCATTATGACGAGTAGTTTAGGGAAATATTACAACATTTGGGAAAAGTTGCCATCTTGGATCTAAAATGGCCGCCCAAAATCCCATTTTGCACACCGTTTGAGCTGGATAAATGAAATTTTACTTGAAGGTGTACCATCGCAAGTAGGTCACGACAATATGAGAAAATGTTCAAAAAGTCATCAACTTGGATCCAAAAAGGCCGCCCCCAAAAAAACAATTTCCAAATCATTGAAGGCAGAGAAACGATTTTTTCTTTGAAGGTGTAGCACCAAGAGTAGGTTACTATAAATGGGGCAAACCTCCCCTTTAGGGACTCAGCCCTCCGTGGGAAGATGCAGATGGACACCATGGTGGTGTAATGCTGCAGGGAGATTTTGGTTAAGATGAAGGATGCGCATCCTCTCAAAAGCACTGAAGTTGGGGGCTCAGCCACCTACGGGGGTCTGGGGGCAGCGCTCCCAGAGAAGCAAAGCGAGTATATATATATATATATATATATATATATATATATATATATATATATATATACCAGGTGCGT
>JAGDQP010049044.1:4208-14600 GCA_022664845.1 Lepisma saccharinum | reverse complement strand
AATCTGTACCATATTTGAAAATAACAGTTGAATCCACGTTGAATTAATATCCTTTTAACAATATCTAGTCTTTGTTGAAATATGGTTTAAAATTAAACGTACTTTTTTCAACCTATAACGTTTAATCAACGAACTAAACCAAAAATCAACGTTTAAAACACGTTTCTGTGCTACTGGGTATGTTTGTCGCGAGTGACGCTCACAGAAGAACTTACGGTCCTTGTTTTGAACCTCATGTGCCTCCACCAACATATAGCCAATACGAAGTATTGTTGTAGAAATTACTGATGCTCCATGTAAAGAATATTATGCATGGACATAGGCACATAGTACTAGGGGTATTTTGTATAAAAATACGCGAAATTTGTAAGGCATATTCTTCAAAGACTGTTTCATTTATGTCATAGACACATGATAGGGTTTTGCAAAATTTCTAACAGATAGTGGCAAACCTTCTAATGAGATAGCTGTGATGGAAGCAGTTATGTCTAGTTTTCTAAAACATACCGCCGGGCTTTGTTCTCGTTATTTGTCGTTCCTTATTCCCTTCCTATCAGTGTGTCCACTGTTCAGAGTGGTGCTTCCCAGCGTGCGGCGGTACAGAATAAATTATTTTCACTCCACATACGCACGGTACGGTAACATTTTCTTTTAGAAACGTGTTACGTATATTCTGAGGAGCATTTTGGTGTAACAAATTCGACCATATTATGTACGAAACATTTTGTAGGTCTATACAGGATGTTCCCGAAATTATGGTATAAATTTCGAAAGGTGAATATTTACATAAAAAAAATCCTTTGGAGAAATTGAAAATTATGCATAGTTTTGGAGATGCAGGTGCTCGAAGTCTCTGCAGCATTGTAACAAATTATACATCATACCTCGACACATAATGACGTAAGCATTGCCAGCTTAGCATATCACACTCGATATAGTACCCGATACATTTTTAAGTAATATTCTTTAGTGAGGAAGTGCCGCTTAGACAGGTTTCGAGACCTACGAATTTCATTGTCAAAGAATTACATGGTTTATAAGGTCAAGCATTGAAATCTTTTCTAAGCTGCATAGTAGGGAGGGATGACTGAATATTTTCGAGTATTATCACCTAATAGTTCTCTTTTCGTTGACCCTTCCAATGAGCTTCGAGTTGTATATGTCCGAATTCCCAGACACAAGCGAACAATGACCTACTTCTTTCAGCACCTAGCGTCTAGTATGTTCTCAAACAAATGAAAAACGTTAGCGTGTTCAGAGTCGGCAACCGTTCAGAGTAGCCCCACCCTAATCATTCACCAATCACAAACATTGTATTGGGTACTACTTCGAGTGTGATTTCATAAGTCCATACCACTTCCGCCATTATTTGTCGAGATATGACGTCATAAATTTGAGTGCCTGTAACTCCGAAACTAAACAGATTTCGAAATGTTTTCAACGGAAGTCTTTTGTTGTTTTGACGTAAATAACCACCTCCCGAAGATTGCTCCATTACTTTAGAGACACCCTGTATACGTATAAACTATGACACAAAAAATACACACCCAGCCGCTTTAGCTCCGTGGTAGATCGTTTGCGTAGCATTTGGAAGAAGGTCGTGGGTTTGATCCCAGCGAACGACCATCTTGGCTAAGCTTTTTCCAGTGTTTTCCCTCAGTCAAACCAGGCACGTGCTGGGATGGGAACTTCAACATAGTCCTTGACCGACACTTTCCCGAGTCCTTCTCCTCACCTATCCCAGCATGAGCCTTAGATGCCTAAAGGCCATAAGTAAAATAAAATATAAACAAAACTTACAGTAGAACCATTTACGAGAGAGAAAAGCACTTTAAAATTCTATATTATGTATAGTTTCATAAATCAAATTCATAAAAAAAAGATATTTAATTTATTCAACTTCATAATTTATGAACGTAATTAGAAACTTTCTTTTTGTAGCATAAAAATCGAACAAAATATAACTTCTTAGTTTTGGGCACCCCTGACACAGGATCAGGATCTAACATTCCAACTAATTATTCAAATAAATATGTACAGAAAATTTCAAGAATTTATAGTCGAAAATTTTAATGTTGGCACGCAATTTAGAGTTATGGATCATGGCGCATTGCAAGGGGCAAAAATACAGAAAATTATGGAATCCCGGATGCATTGAGGGTGGAAAAGCCAGCTAAAAGCCTGTAGTATTTAATTAAAACTTAATAAAGATGGAGTGTTTTGTTAGTGGCTATTCTTATCTTCTTTTTCTAAGAATTGTGTTTGTAATTTATCTAAATAAAAAAGCTTGAAAAAAACAAATTAGACATATTTAGTAAATGAAAAATATGTAAAAATAATATGTTTATTTAACTATGCTTGCTCGTCCATCTGAAGGACTGATTACTACGTCGTTCAATATACTGCAATTAAGTGTTAAATTAAAGCTATTAGGGTATTACAGAGAGGGCTCTTTAATAATTTCCACTAATTTTATTTGCCTTTAGGCAACTAAGGCTCAGGCTGTATGGATAATGATGCGATAATGGGTGGAATGAAGAAAGTGGGAGGAAACGGGTGAACCCCGAGAAAACCAACACACACGGTGTCTGTCCACCACAAAGCCCACATGACGAGATTGAACCGAGAACCGCAAGCACCAGAGGTGAGCGCTCTATCACACAGCCACCCCGGCTCGCGAACAGTCGTGTAATCCAACATATATCTGCTTACGCAACAACAGCAGACCCAACAGTCACATTCACCACAGCTCAGCACTCTAAATGATATTAATCTACCAGCTTTCTTCCACTCATACCTATCACTAAATTTAGCGTATTATCTTAGTACCTTGCAACACTTGTTTCCAGTTTGACTCTCGTTGTAATAAACACACAAAACAGTTTAAGTGAACAAGAAAACAGCTCTCAACTTAAGAAAGACAACAAGTTGAATTATGATTGTAATAAAAGTTTTATAATTGTTTAACGAAAATTATTTCCTCAAAATTATGTTTTAAGTACAAATAACGTAACAACGTGTGAAGAGTCATTTTAGAAGAACATTTCATTTTGACTGCTGAAACTTGAAGAGTGAAAAAGAAAGCTTAAAGAGCAAACTTTCTGAGTTTTCTCATGCTCTAACAAGAAAAACATTAATCACGAAATGTTCGTGCTGTAAACAAATCTGCCACGAACAGTAATCAAGCGTTTCTGACAAAATAGGAAGTGGTAGACGCCATTGTTAAAATAATTTTTATGAACTTTCATTTTCGACTTCTCATTTCATTTTCAACTTCTCATGATATAAATTAAAAACAGCTAGTTTGACAGCTCTGTATGTGTAAATAGAAAAGAGGTTCTCACATTATATCTTCCAATAGTTTTCTGACAACGGCGAAGAGTCCAAGATTCAACATAACTGACCATTGTTGATTAAATTAAACTTTTAAATGAGGAGTTCTGAAATTAAACCACTTCATTACATTCTCCATGTTTATCACTTGTTTCATACGAATTGTCACCGGTGCAGTTACCAAGAGAGATTTCGTTGTCTTGCAATATATTTTGAAGGTTGTTACAGATATATTTCTTTTCAGAAGAATGCGATCGAAACAAACTAAGAACTCGCTCCTTGATGTTCCTAGCACGTGACAAATGATGGCGACACACGTGGTCATGAGCACGCGAGTAGAGACATCTGAGTATATTCTTCATTAATCCCTAAATGACAGCTTGATTAATATAACAGCTCATAACTTATTTGGAATGACGGTCGAAAAAAATTACAATGGAGCTGACATTAGTTGGACTCAAGAACGTCAACCGAGAACCTCGGTCTTTGCTCAATTTGACAGCATCTTTTTTTCTTCTTCGCTTTCAAATTCTTCATCTTCCTTTTGCTGTCAATAATGACTTGATCAAGATGCTGCTGCAACATCGGATCAGTTTGGCTAATCAACTGAACCAATTCGATAAAATTTCCAACAGATAAACAGATGAATCATTTGTCGAGTATGTTGTCTCATTCCTGTCATCACTGATAGGTAATTCTTACATTCCTACAGCTTTAACGTCATTTAGAGGACATTGTACCTTTTGGCCATGACCTGACGATTCCGTAAAGCAAGTTGATCTTCGAAAAGAAGTGATTACGTATCATGCTTTATCTTGAAACAAGTGTAAAAGGAGGCTTGTGATGAGTGTTTGAACTTCCACGTTCAGAAAACCTTTGTTACATATCGGACCATGCACTGACCCACAGTTTCTAAATAAAAAACTGATTGATTCACCAGGTAAGTTTGCAGAAAAGTCCTGTACATCATGAGTTGAAGCTAAGCTGGATCCTATGTGTAACTACACCATATGGTAATTCTTCACTTGTGGTGCCAGCTGAACTGGATGTTGAAGAAAGAATTATGTCTCGACTCACCAAGACTTGCCGAACTACAGCAGGTTTATGGAATCCGAATTATCTCTGGAGCGTGTAGATTTTTCTGATGACTAGGCCCACTATACTCTTCTGAAGTTGGAAGATATAGGATGTTTCTCTTTAATTACTTCTAGCCAACTAAAAAACTTTTGTTTACGAGCAGGATTGAATCGGAGTCGTTATCACTTCCAAATTTCATCATCGTAACTGTTCGTTGTTGGAATCACTTCCGACTGTTCCAGTCAATTAAAGACTCTTAGTTTGTCGACCAAGGAATGCAATAATTTTATGGGAAATTCTGGCTGTGTCTTCAAGCTACTGTCTTTTATTTCACTCATTCGTTTCGCTTCGCCCTTTTTCTTCTGTTTTCCGCTTTATTGGATTCCATGGCAACAATAAATTATATCATACACTCACAGTTTCCAATTCATCGCGGGAAATAGGCTCCGTTGGTACTGGGGAAACAACTTGGGAAAATTATTATGTCATGACAATCCGACTGCTTCTGCGTGTTGAAAGTTTCAAATGTGTTTGGATTAATAAAAGACCCGGTGGGCCAGTACGGGTCAATATGAACCCGAAATATATATGTGACAGAAAACTGTCATATTTTGTACAAAGAAACCTTGGACCTCAATCTGTTCATCTACAAGATATGACAATTTTGTGTCGCATGTATTTCGGGTTATATATAAAAGATTACCTCGATTTTTTTATTCGTCAATGGCACTTAGCTTCTGGAGTAGATACATGCGTTCTATTGAAAATACTAATAATGGCATTGTTTTCTATCCTATACGCTTATTTTTACCACGCTTTTACACGTATTTTCAGTCATATAATTAGTAAAATTTACAAATAGCTTAAACAATTATTTTTTTTACTTTCAATTAATTTTATTTATTTCTCCTTTTTTTTCCTTGCTGGCAACACTTTTATTTTAATTGGAGATCCCGGTAGGGTTGCCAACCGTCCTTTATTTTAATTTATTTTTGTAAGTCCTTTACCAACACTATAAAGGATAGCAAAATTTTTTTTATTTGCATGTTTTCTAACGTTTTATCAGGTGTTATTACAATTTCTAACCTCATCTTTAGAGGAACCAAAGCTTGTCAAGCACTTTCTGGAAGTGGTTGAAAGAAGAAAAGCCGAACGATCAACACTATACTCAAAGACGTAAAATGTTTTCGAATGTAGCCAAACTGCTAGAGAGGGAGATCAGTATAATGACAGGAGTTTCGAACTTTTTTTTTCCTTTTAGGTTGTACAGTCACGGAAATATGTACTGCGGGAGTTGAATAAAAACGAACAATTAGCTTTTTTATTTAAATCATATTTATCGGCCAGACAGACAGTTATGATTAAGGCGTGACATGTCTAAGGAACAGATGTGACAGGCTTAGTCTAAAGAGTGCGCCTATCTAGTCCATAAATAGAAACCAAATGCTAGGCCATAGACTAAATAACTGGTAGACTCCCACAGTACATATTTCCGTGACTGTACCAGCTAACTTTTCACAAGCGAGATCTTGATGAGGTAGATGGGTGCGTATTTCTTATTATACAGTTTGTAGCAAGCAACGTGTTTTTTATATGTATAATTTGGTGCAAGTGTTTACGAAAATAGACACAAAAGACCAGTCGAGCGATCCGACTCGATAGGCTCCGAATGAGAAGCAACATATCTCATTTTCTGATATGAAAGAATGTGTTGAGATCATAAACCTCGAAAATAAAATTAACACTAATTCATAGTCATGAAGAACTTCTATCCGTTAAATGAAGAGAAATAAAAATCTGTAAACGAGATGTGGGTTCATTTCTTTTTCTGTCTGCAGCAAAAGGATTGTGCTAAATCTATTTAAAATTGTGTTATTCATTTTAAATATTCCTGGATCGAATATATCAATTGAGCGAGCTTTTTCTATCATGAACGAACATTGGAGTGATTAAAAGAATGGATGTAGAACTGAATTAATTTATAAAATGAACTTCAAAAATTCTTCAATATGAACAGAAGCTGTATCAGCATTTACTCTAATGAATTGAAAGGTATATTCCTTCTACATCGAGAAGCAGCACGAAGTATTGGAACAGTGATAAGGAAAGAGCAGGCACATCTCGGAATTGAACCAATGTACCGGAAACAACAATTTGTTATTTATTACAAAGCAGTTTCTTTCTTAATCGTCATATAGTTGTAAGAAGTACGGCTATTACCGATCCAGGGTTTGGTCTATACTGTTGTTGCTTATGAGCAACAGCTGCAGTTTTACTTATCGTACTTCCCCCCAGATTCACACGAAATTTCTTTACTCTTATCTCTCTTTAACGATCCCCCGTAAAGGTTTTATATTTAACATTGGTACGAAAATTAATTCCCTAATTCATTTCTTCATTTACACATATTTAATTATGTACTATAATGATAGTTTCATTTGAAAAACTTGATTTGGGGGGAGAGGGAGGAAAACTAAGAGCAACTGGAGTGTTGCCGCTTGGCTATGGCAACCCGAAGTGTAAGAACGGCTGCAGCGAGCTCAGTTTCGTTTTTTTTATTTAACGGTCAAACCGGCATCTCTGTTGCCATAAGAGCAATGGTATACTCTTAAGTCTGGACGGATAATAGCTTGTCCTTTATTTTCTATTTTTAAACCTGGCAACCGTAGAGCTCGGTGAAAGATTTATGCCACTACTTTCAGGGAGTTATCAGAATGGCGAAATTAAAGAACTGTAGTTAATAATATGCTTCCTCCTTGACAGTAAATTGTAAGTTTGGATAACAGATATGAGGTTTAAGACCAGTACCTTTTATATGTGAAATACATTTTGCTGATAATCGAAGTTCTTTACTAAATAATTCAGTGCATATTTTGAATTTTTTAAGTATCGCTAAAATGTTTTTAAAAAACACGCTTTGCCACTTCAACAGCAGATGGCTCTTTGTAGAAATTTTAGCTTTAATACTTTGTTGCAACTAAATTTATATTTTTCCGATTCCTTTATTCAAGTGACCTTTAGACATTAGTTGTCTTTTCTCAGGTCTATGATAGGGTTAATTTATATTTGTTTCCTTTTATGGTCCATACATCATATCCCTACAATATAAATGAAATTGACATAAAATATTATTAAGTACGAATAACCATAAACATGTTTTCTATTTTTAAATTATTTAGTGGCCTCTTGTGCTGAATTATTAAAGCCAGATTACTGAATTCGGTATTTCAAGTTCGGTTGATTATATGAAATGCCAATTTTTCTCTTCTTCATATCAGTTGGTAATATCGATATTTATGAAATATAAAATTATAATAATTTCAATCAAAGTATTGGAAGTATAAGAAATTATTTTTAGAGGAAAAATTGCCCCATTTTTATAAAAAAAAAAACACTTATACACTTCAATATTTATTTAGCCTGAAGGTTTTAGACAAATAGATAGGTATAACCCACCCACCACCAGTTCTACCTTCTTCGTTAAACTTGAGTCGTACTAAAATAGTGTCATAGTACTGCCTCTTCGATAAATTTTAAGCCAACTACAGTAGGTTCAATATACTGTGCCTTCTTTACACTTAAATACTCTGTAAAACAGAGGTATAATACTACATTTCGTTAAACTTAAAGCCCCGCTAAAATAGCGTCATGTATAAAACTGAGCAATAATACGACCTCATTTTTAAACGTAATGTCTACTTTTCGTACGGTCAGGCAACGTCTCTACTTTTGTTTACTAATCTTTTGTGTATTTTTAAAGTATTTTGCTATGGATTTTGACTTACGACAGAAAATAGGAGCTTATTTATAATCCAATACCTGATAATTATGTCTGAATCAGGATATCTTCCATTTTTTATTTTTATTTCTTTTAATTTTATTGTAAAATTAATAAACAAATTTATATATTTACATAGTAGCAAGGGCGCCGATCCCAGGGGTACTTTGGGTTGCAGGGCCCTCAAGGTTGAAGTGCACTCCCCCCCCCCCCCCCCCGATAAGGTAAAGTAGGTTCTCCTATTTCTACAGTACATGGTTTCTCGTTTTCCCCTTCTACTAAGCTTATCTCCCTTTGACAAATCCATTTCATTGATAAATCCCTCCCTGAAAGTCGTGTGCTACAGTACTTATATAAATTACATCACGTATAATAGCCCTCCCCTGGCTAAAGGAATTAATTCGTGCATTGCTTGTGTTGTTTCTGGAGTTTCGTGCATAAAATCAATAAAGACATTTAGTAAATAAAAGAAAGAAAGAAAGAATAAAAGAAAAGTTGAAAACGTAATTTTCTGTCGTTTAAGAATCATTCATCGAGATTTTATCATACACAAACATAATTTAAGAAAAATAAAAATAAGCGACAAGAAGAATTCACACAAAAGTAGGAGTAGACTTGCACTAGAAATATATCCGTCAAACTGTTGTTTGGATTCAATTATTGTTTACTGTTAATACCGTAATTTTGAGTTTCTAATACAACATATAGATACAGCGGGTAATAAAATGTATTTAAACAAGTTCAACAAAGAGGAAGAACTGTATCACACGTAAAACATGGACCATTTCGAAATCTCTTGCTCTTTTATGATAATTTGGATACCTTAGATAGAATACTATAGAAATAACTACCAGTCGATATGCCTGTAAGGCAACGTAAATTCATCGAAAAAAAAAGTGTTTGGACAACTCCATACTACTCTCGAAATAAATGTTCTAGGTATCCTTTTGTGTACAAGAGCAGTTTACGTAGTGTATTGAAGCAATCCACATCACGTCAGGCAAGCCAAGCTTGTTGAAAAGCCATGCTCTACCTTATATACCTTATACATCATAAGGAAACAGAACACTGAAAAATTATTGGGGATCCGTTCTGGTCAACTAAGGAAACAAACTGCCCGGAATGAAACCTAGATTCTTCATTCTATGAACAAAACTCAAAGAATTAGTGCTAAAGATTTGGCTACTTCACTCGCCTATGATATGCAAGTTAATGTTACACCACCAACAATCCAAAATTCATTGAAAAAAAATGGGATTTAGAAGATGTGTATCCAGGGTATGAATACTGGCCACTCCATTAGTGATTACACAACCCCAAATCATAAGAGACCCTCCAGCATGATTACCAGTTGAAGCACTGTTCTGCTTTCTGAAAGCGTCATTCTTCTTTCGCCACAAGTCCTGACATCTATCACTACAATTCAAGTTTATCTTCGTCTCATTCTAGAAAAAAAAAAAAAACTTTTCCAAAATTCCAGGCGCTCATATGATATTCCTTGGAAAATTAGAACTTCTTCTTTCTGCTTTCTTCTGATATGTACTGTATGTTTTGTTTCTGGCTACGCATCATTTGAATTTTTTTTCTTTTGTTCACATCTACACGTCTGTAACATTAACTTGCATATCCTAGGCAAGTGAAGTAGTCAAATCTTGACCAATAATTCTTTGAGTTTTGTTCACAGAATGAAAACTGTAGGTTTCATTCCCGGCAGTTAGTTTCCTTAGTTGACCAGAACAGATCCCCAATAGTTTTTTTTTCTGTTTCTTCATGATGTATCCAACGGTAGAGCATGACTATGTCTCAGTACCTTTTACCTTCCGCACGTAATCTGAAATTAAAGTGAGAAGTTCCAATGTTGTTGAACTCACTTTGTTCCCCATGCTGCTTCTTTATGCCTGACACGGTGTGGATTGCTTCAATACACCACACAGAGTGCTCTTGTACACAAAAGATACCTAGAACATTTCTTTCGATAGTAGTATGGGGTTGTCCAAATACTTTTTCTTTTTTTTGCGATGAATTTACGTTGTTGTCACTCTTTCGTTGCCTGTTACCTTACAAGGTGTATCAAATACTAGTTATTTCTATATCCTCTATCTAAGGTATACAAATTATCATAATAGGGCAAGAGATTTCGAAATGGTCTACGTTTTGCGTGTGATACAGTCTGTTTTTTTCTCTTTGTTGAACTTGTCCAAAAG
>JAGDQP010049043.1:0-14600 GCA_022664845.1 Lepisma saccharinum | reverse complement strand
ACTTTCATTTAGCTATGTGCTCAAGAAGTAAAATAGCACGTATACAAGAATACCGAAAAAACCGTCTTATCTTTCAGGAGAGATAAATTTGAACTAAAATTGTGTACTTAGTTTATCAATAATAATTTTAAACCACTTCTTGTACACATTGCGTTTACATAGCTTTCTGATTTGATTCTTTACAACTCATTTTCATATTAAACTTCTTTTATATATGAGGGCATGTCAAAAAATTAGTTGAACTCACACGAAAGAAATAATGTATCTTTTTTATTTACGTGCAAGTACAATGGAAGATCTACTTTTCGACATAACCACCAAGTGCATGTAAACAATTATCGTAGCATGGCACGAGGTTCTCTGTCTTGTTTGAAAAACAAAATCATGTCTTATACGCGGCAACCTTTTTCTCGTCGGATTTTGGACTTCTTGATTAGTGCTATAGTGTCGATTCGCACGGACCTTTTTCATGGTCATTTCAGCCGTGATTTCGCCTATTATGATTCGGCTGTATGCAAGAGTGAATTAATTAACTAGTTTAACGTCTTTACTCATCGTCGCAGCTGACGACCTTCCCTATCGGTACTCATCGAGATCCCTCCTTGTTTTCTTGAAAAGGCGTGCTACGTTTTCGATCACCTGGGGTTGAATTACTGTATTAGACGGACGAACAGATGGCCAAATGAATGTAAAAAAGAACCATTTTGTGTGTGTATGTGAAGGAGCGAGGCGAAGTGTTGAAAAGATAGTAAGATTTCACTTTAACAGTTAGTTCAACAAATATATGAAATTATTTTTAAAAAGCAGCTATACTTTTAAAGGACTAATATTATAATTTGATTTCTATCTACAAGTTTATTTTAAATAATTATTATCAAAAATCAACTTCATACCGTTCTATCCAATGAATCGATTCATTTCAGACAGAGATTCGTAAATTAGTGTGTCAAAGTTAATTTTCACATACGTTAAATTCTGAAAACCTTTTATGCAAATATCAGGAAGACTTTAAAGAAAGAAAATATGGAAGAGTTTTTCTTGTGCTTTTTTCTTCTTCAATGTGTGAGCTTAGTTATCACGAACATTCTATTGTAGTAATGTTCTCTGGAGGTAATTAACTCAACGTTCGCGTAATGAAGCTGGCGAACGGAAAAGGGTAATGATGACGCGAATTTTTCCCTCCAAATTCGATATTACAATGTAGAGAGAATACATAGAAGTTCTTTTCTAAAATAAGTTCAGGACTGTATAACAGGCAACAGTATTGGTATTTAACAATATTTTTTTTTGAATAAAGGAAATTTACAATTCTATAATTAAGTTAGTAATTTAGTTTCTTTATATTTGTACTTTTGTGTTAGCTCAAGAAAACAGGAGACGAATTTATGCAACACAAACAAAAGATATCCGGAATAACTTATGCAGGAAAAGATTTACTCAGTATAATACAAAAAATCGTGGTCACCAAATATATTTAACAAAATGCTTGACTTATATTAATAGTATTACAAACTTTATGGACAAAAATAACTTCTAAAACATCTTTATAATGATTTATATTGAATATACTAAATTTCTGAAACTTTAGATTCAATTGAGGTTAAAAACAGCACAAGAACAGTTATATAGATTCTTTGTACTACAAACGTGACGTATGGTAATCTATAAGCAATGCACTGCACTGGACTAGTACGCATCTCATTTTATTTATTTATTTAATTTACATTTTGTGACTTAGCTCGTCACAAGTCTGGCACATGACGTCTTTTGGCGAGCACTCTTCCTAAGAATGGGATCTGGAAAATAGTGGCCTTAGACTAGGTACGGTGTTTTCTCACGATTGCCCCTGTGAAATTGAGAAAAGACCCGAAAATAGTTGGGTTGAGAACATATTTAAAGAAATACTGTAGACCTTAGAGACTTACAAGCTTATGTAGGACAATGGTACAAATTCATATAATAAGCCCAACAGTAAGAACTCTTTTCTTTACATTCTTAATTGCTTGTTTCTCATTTTCACACGCCTCAAGGCATAACAATTTCGAAATAGTCAGACTGACTGGCAAGTGACGAGATTTCACACTAACGTGACAGCACCGGTCCACACTTCTAGCAATTAGTAGTTTCCGCTACTTGTCTTTGGAATTAATAAGCCGCAAAAATTGATATAGCGTAGAACAGAAACAGGAAAAGAGTGAGTCCAATGGAACAGAATGGTGAATATTAACATATCTAAACTCGTTCTGGAACTGAATATCGTAGGAGCGAAGAAAAGAGAGAAACAAGACCAAACATAATCAGGATTGTTTCACAAAAGAGAATTGAAAATAACAAAGTGTTTTGTATTGGTGTGAATTAATTGGATATAACATATTTCTTCAAATGACCATTCTCCAATTTTAACAACACGAAATCAGTCTGTGCCTTATATTCGATGAACATTCAGCAATAATATTATAATAAGTAAACTACATTGTTCCTCATAAGGGATGGTAATTGAAACAAAATCGAATCATAGCAAACATCAAGATTGGAAGAGAAAAAGTAGAAAGAGGTAAGCTTCAAGTATTTGGGAAGTATAAGTGAGGTTATGAGATATGAAAAAGGAATCAAGGCGAGAATAGGGTTGGTGAAACAGATGTTCACTATGGAGAGGAATCTCTTCTGCTGATCGATGAACAAAGAGTTGAGGGAGAATAGAACAGAAAGGTAGACTTTAGGAAAGAGTGAAAAAGAAACTTCGAATCCTTTTAATGTGGAAATGGAGAAAAACTAAAAATAAAATGAGTTGTACTCAAAGATAAGAAATGAAGAAGTCCTGAATAGGGTAGGCAAGAGACGAACAGTCCTCAAAACAATAAAGAAGAAAAAGAGAAACTGGTTAGGACATTGGTTGAGTGGATATTGTATACTGAGAAATGTAATTGAAGGTATGCGTGAAGGAAAGAGAGGATAAGGAAGGCAAATCCAACCCCTTCACAATTTCAAGGAAGGTAAATCGTATGTTGAGAATAAAAGGAAAGCGGTAGAGATGATGATGATGTTGCGAATGATGATATAGTCTTATTGAAAATTTAATGAATTCTAATTTTCAGTAAAAACCTTGGTCGTAGAAAGCGATAGCCCAATTTTTCTAATATAATAATAATAATAATAATAATAATAATAATAATAATAATAATAATTATTATTATTTAACTGCCTGTTTTGTTATATTGTTATAGTTTTCCCAACAAACAAGAAGCAGATTCTTCAAACACATCCTTCACAAAAGTTCTTGCATCTTTCGCAAATCAAAACTTTCTGTATAATGTATATTTATAAACTCATATATCGCACTATACATATTGAGACCATGTTTTGCCTATAACAGTATTAGTAAAAGTAGTGACAAAAAAGATACATTTCACAGTATACAAGAATCATGGGAATGTGTAGACTACAGATTTCTGAATATTTAAATGTATACTTTACATTACTGGACACTAGACGCTTAGATCCCTTTTTCTTAGCGTGAACTGTCCATGCTTTATAGATACCTTCCGTCCTTCTTTGGTCCATAATATTCCTCCTATTGTTTTAAGTATTAACGTGTCAAATGGAGACATATATTTCCACACAAACATAAACTTTAATTTCTTTGATTACAAGTTCAAAGTCTGAAGTTAAGCGTGAGCTGCAAATTTAATGAAATACATGTTTCTTAATAGTAACTTACTCAAGCGTACGTAGACAGTCACGACAAGAATGCATCTCACCATCAGAGCAGAGGTGATCCATAACTACCTGCTTTTCTCTACATGAAAACAGTTTAGAATAAAAGCCGGAGTCGAATTTCGATCAAGACTTGAAAGAACCAAGATCAGGTTCTGATCAAGGCTTGTAATAAAATTTAATATCAAGTTTGAGTCAAAAATCATAGTTACACATTAAGTGTAGCACTTGGCTAAAGATTCATTGGAAACGTCTTCTCCAGAGATGTTACTTGGAATATCTCTAATATATATTAGAAATCCTTTCTTACCTTTGTCGCTGGTCCAAGACAGAAGCACAGGAGGCAGCAGAAGAATAACGAGCAGAACATGCTGCCTCGTCACGTGATCCATTCTGAAAAAAGAAAAACAGATAAATGTACTATTAATAAGCGGGCCCTTTTGCACAATGACTATACAGTTTCTTTTACCATTAATCGTCACATTTAATTGTTTCTGATTCCATCACACTTCATACTAAATTTGTTTCACTATTATTAACACTGTAATACTTACTTTGAGCTACTATTATAACACTCCCAATTATTTGTGTCCCTTTCCTGATAGGCGTTATTACAAAAATGTTCAGCCTTTAAACTATCACTTCTTGCATTGCGTTATACAAATCGTCTCTTAAATTTATCAGTTCTGCGCAGAAGAGATTTAAAATGGGTACACACAATAAATGTTGAGAATCTATTATGTACTTTTAGAGGGGAATTATGCACACTTTATCTGCATTTCTTCGTTCATAAATACTTTTTACAATTCTTATACGCATTTAGTTTACAATATATTCTAATTACATCTCGCCTGTTAACTTTTGCATAGAACTAACTTGTTTAATATTTAGGAAGAAAACTGACGGGTTTAGTATATTCTTGCTAGCTTAGTTGGTTAAAGGATTAGACTCTCACCCAAACGGCTTGAACTCTAACACCGCTCCCGCTAACTTTGGTATTCTTTCCTAGTTTACCAGAACAACTTAATAATATATTCTTACTTAAAGATAAATCATTTTCGGAATACCCTTTATATTTCTATTTACTAAAATCTGACTATCAATTACTTAACGTTAGCTTCTTCAAACTATGTTTAGATCTTTATTGTCTATAAACGTAATGTCTATATCAGGGAATTATCCAATCACATTGTTTGGTTGTGTAGTACCTCACATAATATTATTTGTATATGATTTACCATATCGTATTTCTTGTTATGGCCAATTACATTGCTTCCTGGGAAAGCTAAAGAACAAAAGGTGTTATACATATGCACTAACTAAAAAGACTGGAATAACATCTTGACACAACTGAGAAAATCATATCAGAGAATAGTGAAATGGTATATAGAATATCAACGTCGTATTTAAAGAAGTACATACTAACTTACAGTCACTATTTAAGCGTCAGGACACACAAATTGAGGAACTGTATCCAGCCTAGAACATGATTGCAATAGCTCTCAGTCAAAGGAAAAACGTACACTCCACTACAACAACAGGTGTCAGTGGAATGATCTGGGTTGTTGTCCGGGTTCTTCCCTGGTCAAAAACCTGAACCTGATAGTGTGAAGAGTATCATTTACAATAATGTTCTACTAGCCACCAGGTCTTCGTCAGGGAAGAAACTTGATGGTTAAAAAGGGGGACTGCTTTTGAAAGTTCTATTAGGTCTGGGTATTTCCGAATTGTCAGACAGTTCATGAAACGAAAAGATGTATACTTTATGTACTTTGGCTCATTTGAACTAATTTATTAATAACTTTTTTCTGTTCCTACGAGAAGGAAAGAGAAGTTTGTGGTCCTTGCCTTATATCAGGACACTGTCACAGATTACCTGGGGAGACACCAAGGGAGAGCTCAATACGTATTATGTAATAAAGAGACCTCAACAAAAGACAAAGCAAGTCCTAATTCCTTTAACTGATTATCTTTCTCTACTTCTGAGACTATGATAGAGGGATTTTTGGTGACATATTGGTAATGTTCAAACTCGGGACTAAACAGATAACATCGGAACTATTAAAAGGAAAGAGTTCGCTGCAGGTGCATTACCAGCTTAGACATGAGAAATGAAAGAATAAATTGATACAAGAAACTCCGAGAGAACGAAGAAAACGAGATTTTGTGTGGTGTAGTTAAACGGTTGTAAAACTATTGTCATGAAGTTAATTGAAAAAATCAGTAAGTTTTTCATATTAAAAAAAAGCAATCTTACAATTTAATGTAGGTTAAATTCTGCAACGACGCGTTTTTTTCATATGATGCAAAGTCACCAATCAATGTATTAGCAATACACAGACAATATACTGTATTTATAGATAAATATAATATTTAAAATGACACTTTATCTTTATTTAAATTTTCTAAATTGAAAGATTTCTTAAAATGTGTAAGATTATAGTAGGACAGTAGCAAAGATTAAATTGACAAATAGTCGAGTCGAGATAGGGTTTATGGTGGAATTAATTCAAACAAAAATAAATAATTCTTGGTTCCAATTCTTAATATCAGTGCGTTATAACAACTTTTAGGGGAATCAGACGGACGGTCACCCTCCACTTCTAGTATAAAATAGTATATTACAAGTTCGTCGCTCTAAAATATTTATCCAGCCTGAAGAAGACCAAAATGTAGAGAACCAAACTTGTGTAAATTTTGTGTTCTTTAGTTTATGTTCTGTGTGTGTTTCATATCTTGCACAATTTTCGCGTAAATATTGAAAAATAAGACGTTGATGGACGCCATTTTTCAATATGAGGGCCGATGGTGCGAAGGTCAGAATGTAGATTTAGTGTGTTGAACTAGGGGGTACGTACATGAACTGGAACCAAGAATTATTATTAACATTCATAGGAGATAATAGGCGAGTCAACTCCGGATCTAGTAACATATAAGTTCTTGCGTAAAAGAATGGTAAACAAAATTTACGCTATCTTTAAACACACATGTAATCTGTTCTTTTCTCTGTAAAATATTTAAGCGTTAATTAACTTTTAAGGTAACAGTAATCCTTGCTTGCAAGCTCTTTTTCTTCCATGTAAATGCAAATAGTAACACTAAATTGTGACACAAAAACTGTTTGCTGATCATTACAGTGTCACACGCGAAAATAAAATACATAGTAATTTAATATGTGTGGCGATGCACATTATTATTTATCGCTGTCACGAGTTTTGTGAACGGAACTCACTTCTAAACAACTTTGCCAAACTACATGCTCACCTTTACAGAAATGGGTATGTTAAATAGAAAAAAATCTTCCTGAAACACAATGCGTCAAACTTGTATTGTTCATAATTGATTTTGGCGAGCACTGCAACTAATTTCGTACAGCATAGGTGATCATACGTACTACCAAATCGCAATCATATCGGGTTTCAATATGAGATGAAGTAGTACGAGCTATGTGGTTTGAAGACTCCATCACGATCCAATTTACATGACCTGCGGGATTTGTATCCACTCAAACGTGGTACGACAGTCCTCTGGCACAGTTCCCGCATCACGTATTCGTAGGAATTGATGAATTCATTAATTAACCATGTCTGGAGACAAGATAACGGATAGCAAGGGTGTCTGATGTCATTCGTTGACATATTCTATTGTCATATATGGCTAGTGAACACTTACCGAAGTTTTGTTCTCTGTTTGGCGTTAGGCTGATTTATAATTAAGCAAATCTTATGTAGCTTTTTCTTCCTGATGACTCTCTCGTCATTAGAATTGTTCAGGGAAATTTTAAACTTTTTTTTAATAGTGTTTTCTTTTGTTTTCTACGTGACTATTCTTCTTCAATAGTATCTAGTTATTTACATCCATTTTCATGGCCCATTCTTCATAGAATCATATCTTCAATGCCTCTGTAAACAATGCACTAACCATTAGGTGTCAGCATCCTTTAGATAACTGTTCCTTGTATACTAACATGCTAAGCCGACCGGGTAACTGTGCGGTCTGAGGCGTTAGGCTAACGACTTGAAGGTCCCAGGTTCGAGTCCCGGCAGAAGCATGGGTGTCTTTTAACTCGAACGTGACGGATAATCGTGACGGGCCGAAGTCAACAGTTACTAGACTGGCCCATATAAAAATAAAGTTTACCAAAGTTTTACTAACATGCTAAAAAATTACCCAAAAGATTTGTTTGCTATACTGACAGTGAGAGAACTGGAGTCTTCCGGTGGGCTGCCGAGTGTTTGTCATTGATGTATCATTGTAGATGTCTTAACACAACGTTGATAGTGACTATGATAGCTTAATTGTACAACATCTGACAAGAAGATCCAGGTTCTATTCCCTATTGAGCAGGGACAACGTTTTATGTACCTATTTTTCAATGACGTAATAATCGCAGTTTTTTGCAACTGTATTATCCAAGTATTGATCAATGCTAAATTAATTTCTCCCCTCATCCATTTGCTTTCTATCCCCATATAAATGCTAGTGCTGTTTATTCCTGGTCACCTAAGAGCCTATGGTATATAAATAGATTGATGATTAAGCCTTGGATTGGCAAAAGATCGCTCAACTCAAATTTGGATCTCAGCAATAAAACTCGTCGATTTACAAAAATTTAAATCGCATTGTTTAGTTTCTCTACCTAAGGAGGGAGACTCTAAAGCAGTTTAAACATGACCAGCCAATATTGCTTAAGGACTTATAGTGTTTGTTGTTCCTGTCTTACACACATACATATATTAGGCTTCAGTACTTGTCCGAAGTTCGTCATACCAACGTCATTCCATTCAGCGTAGTTTTTAGATACATTGGCTTAAAATAACTTGGTTCCATATAATCTCCAATTGTGAAGAATATGAGACATAGTTCTTTGCAAATGTTGATTATAACGTAAAATCGTTTTTCCAGCCTCTATTATTCGGATTCAGCAACACTGTGTATGTGAAAAACACAGAGATTAGTTAGTATGAGTGATCTTTTCAGATGTCTATTTCCAAAAGGGTCTTTGTCCAACCATCATAAATGTTTGAAAACTGACTAAAACACAAGTTATACAATTTTTAATTTTAAACGCTTAGAAAAGTTTGCAGATATGAATGTCTTAGAAAAAGTTGGAAAAAGTAGTAGTTTACCAATATATTACTTTTTTGCAAAATAATATTCGAAAAGATGAAAATATATACAAGTTTTACTGTTAATTATGTTTCTGGCCTTTACTTTATTACGAAATTCAAATGAATTTGGAGATGTTTTGGAATCGCAAAATCTTACTAATTTGTCCTACAGCGATAAATTGAACTCAACAATGGCAATGTATCTCAATTTTAAAATGTTTGTAGAAGTACACGTTTGGGATTAAACGCCGAATTAAATATTATGTAGTAATATTCCAGGTACCCTATGAGCATAAAATTAGAGAATATATCTTTGTACTTTCTGCAATAAAATTTCAGACACGCTACACATTAGTAAATCGTAGAAAGTTTTCCAATTTGTTCACCACAGGTCAGGGTTAATCAGGAGTGCAATATCTCTTCTGAAAGATTTACATCCCTTTTCGGAGGTAAAATCTCATACAAGAAATTATAGGATATTTTGCACCTTACATGTAAAAGCGTGGGGCCCATCCCCACCCCATACCTCTAATCCATTACTCTGACGCACCAGCTCCTACTCCAGCCCATTCCATGACTCTGTTACTACTGTTAACCAATCCTTCCGCTATCATTCATTCACAAAAAGCGCTGATTTTATACTATTGTCGCCAAGTGTATGCGAACTCTTCGTGTTTTCTCGATTTTGGGGAGGTTTTACACAGAAGTTAGTTAGCAGCTAGTAGCAGCTAAATGTTGAATGCTCTGAAAGTATTTATCCTACTTTATATGAATGAAAAATAAGAGTTCGGTCACGCTTGGTTCTTTTTGTATGTATCGATGAAATTGGGAAAATCGTCCAAAATTGTACGTTAGTATTGCAATGTATTTATGTTACGAAAACGTTAAGATACCGACCACTCTTAACTACATTACAGTTATGATTTTTTTACTGTACCCTAAGTAGAAAATTAACCATATTTTATATATAAAATAATTTACCGCAATGGCAGCTGCAATCAGAAAATAAACGCACTCGGAAAATATTAGGAAAATAGGCAACTGTGGGCGCACATACGCTAATGATTAGGCGTGTCAGGACTACAAAGGAAGTGGTTTGGTGTATATTGAACATTTAACTACAAGATTATATATCTTTCAAGTTTATTTTTTAAATTCGAATTTTGAGATTTTGTCCTAATTTTTAGATTTTGTCCCACTGTGTGCCGTTACGGGCTACATGCTTCATTTTGCAAAACAACGATTATTACCACTGAACTCAGAGACTTCAGATCATGTGATATCAAACATTTCATCAGTTTTGTACCACTTGAAGCTATAGATGTCCCTTATGGCTAAAAAGAAAGTCGCGGCATCAAGACAAAATAGTACGGTAAGACTCAACTTATCGTAAGAAACAGGACATTACTTATGTTACAATTGGTTTGATATAATTAGAGAATCAGTGAGTTTATCATGACTTAAGAAGGAAAATACATGCAACTTAGGAAATTATTATTACCTTTGTACACAGCAATGTATTTTTTCCTTTTGAGCTCGCGCGTTATTATGTGTACAAAAGTGTGTTATGAGAACTCAGCAGTCTCGCTGAAGATGATCTCTGAACGCTTCTTGAACCTTTGGTTTTCAAAATTACATTTAAACACTACTTGAATATATTTCATTCCGCAACACGTCCTGCTTTATTCCGGATCATTCATTAAATTGAATTGAATTGAGTTTATCATTGACTGTTAGGCATCTGTAGCGCAGGCTGAGATAGAGTGGGGACAGGATGTTGGAAGGTACTAGGTCAGGGCTTAGTTTGAAGATACCATTCCGACATTTCACTGGTTTGACAGGAATAAATCTTGCAAAATTTCAGTTAGGAGGGGCGTTCCCCTGGAATCGTTCCAAGGACCTTCTGACTGCTAAGACAAAACTGTACCAACTGAACTACGGCTGTTCAGTTCTGGATAACTCATTTTGCTTATTTTTTTAAATAATGCGAACAGCGAAAATGAATACCATTTTCTTTGGAGCTGAAACGGGTGAAGGAATATAATATCAAAAACACAATCCAGTGGGGTGTGTTCTGTTCCCGCGGAAGTTTGGACTTCACTTTTAGCTTCAGAAACCGCTTATTGATACAAACTAAGTTGTGTGAATTGAACCAAAAGTGTTCCTATAGTAATCGAAACAAAAAGGCACACAAGAACTAATTAAAGTTTCAATTCCCTAACCTATGAAAAAAGCTGCTTTTACAACATAAATAGAACTGGTCTGATTGAAAACCGAGCTTTTTTATTGCAGAAAATACGTAGCAACCATCACAAATATAAAAAAGAACACCTCTAAACAAGAACGACGTTAGCGATGGAGATTACAGATATTACCGAGAAAATAGACTTTCTTAGAAATCATTATTATCAATACTTTGAATGAAAGGGAATATGTAATAAGAATTCTTTAGAACTACTTAGGGTTTCAAAGATCTTCAGTTAGCAAGAGGGATATATTCTTTGAGTTTGTATAGTTTGTGTATAATGAATTGGAAGGCAAGAAAAGGCTTCAGTTGTTTTTCTTTGTTTTAACTCCATTTCGCCTGATCTCATTACGATGGTGGCGGTTCCAGAAATTTCTATTATTAGTCTAAGTTTTAAGTTAAAAATATCAACAAAACCTTTGTGTACGATAACTAGAGTAAAGCTACTTAACGGACGATGAGAACCTATGAATTAATTTCGCTTTTCAGTTCTTTCATTTTTAAAAAGTCATTTTTTTACAATACCAACTTGCCGTATCATTTATATAATTTACATAAGACTTTGGTAAACTTTGTATTTTTGTCCCATTTTAGCCGCTAATTACTTTGAACCGTTCCGATTCTGTTAGATATTACCTGTTAATTTTGTAAAAATCCACGTACATTCATGCATATATGCCACAGCCAGGATTCGAGACCAGAACCTTGAATACGCTTGTCTAACGCCTCGGGAAAAACAGCTATCGCTGTCGATAATTCAATTTTTATAGGTTTGTTAAAAAAAGAAGTGGACAGTTTTAAGGCTAGAAAGTGGATGTACTATGCAAAGCCAAATTCCATGCGTCTATTGATTCATTATGAGATAAATGTCAAATTAATATGTACCTTGAAGGCTATTTGCGACCCAATTTAGTTTATTGTATATTGTTTCTGGGTTATGATGCACTGCGAATTTAGATAATTGCAGTCAATGAGTGCTTGAATATAAACAATAGAATTTGAAATGCAATTGTAATTGAAAAGTGTTGAAAACTTCAAAACATTAACATTCCGTGTTCCAGCCACATACCTTCAAATAATGCACCACGTCGATCGCTGGTAAAGACAAAGTGTTCGATTTGAAATAGGATATTGTTGGAATTTCACCTTCGACGAAAAAAAAAATCTTTAACTCTGTTTATTAAAATATGACCTCAGCCTGATATAAAGAGCGTAAAATACAGTACTGTACCTTGTCTGAGAAATTATGTTTCTCTGTAAAACGTACAAACGGATGATTGCATAACAGCATTCTGTAGCTGCCTTATAGTGACATGCCAGTCTTCAACCAGTGTCACTACGATTACAGTAGGCGCAAAAAGTTGATCTCCATGTTTAATGGGGCATTTGCTTGTGTCACTCAGGGTTGTCACAGAAATAAATGTCTGCAACAGCCTTAAAAAGTGGTTTGCGAAAATAGTTTGCCGAATCACTATAAGTTAGCATATTTAATAATTGTATTGTGCATTGCACCGTTAAAAAAAATTCTGAGTGTTTCTGGCGAAAGCTAGGCAATAATAACTACCTGAAAGTTTCTTGTAACTTCGCTAATAAAAAACAGCCACCTCGAAAATTTAAGAAAAAGAAAAAATAGAAGCTTCAAGCGAGATTTGAACAGGGTTTTTAAATTAGAAGACTAGCGTCTTTGTGACTGAAAAAAATATCCATTGAATACGTCAATACATCACAACAGGGGAGAAAATCAGAAATACCTTCCCGGAACCCCGAAAACATAAACAAACCCAAATGGCACAGTAAACTTGCAGCAAGTTTGGCATTGCAAGTCTCCAAATTTGCAGCAAGTTTGGCATTGCAAGGTTGAAAACTTGCTACAATCTTGCCGCAAACTTCCTAGTTGACAATTCTACAAATTTTGTACGTCAAACTTGCTACAATTTTTAAAAAGTGTTGGTAAACTAACATCGACACTGTGACGGGAAATGATTTCTATTGTCTGTAGTGGAGTTCGAAGGCAGAATATTCAGATTTGTTTGTTGTCCGTCACTCTAACCACTACTCCTCGGTTCTTCTTCTGAATGAATACATTTTACTAGTTCTTTTATGTTACGATGACAGTGTCTGGAACAAAGGCATGCATCTAGGCTTTAATTCGAGACTGGGAAAGCTTATTGATTCTGTGTTAGAGCTATGAAGAAGGATGATTTGTTGATTTGTTAGAAGCGAGTCAGCTCAGGAGAATTATAATGATGTATACTTTACTGTTCGGGTTGATGTTTTTTCTCAAACAAACTGGATGCCAATTTCCCGGATAGCACGCTAGCCATATACCAAGTTTGGAATAGCCTTGGTTTTATCCTTACAGTGATGCTCCCTGTTGGATTGCTGACTGGAACGCCGGGGTTTCACAAAAATATATTATCTGCTTTTTTAATAACTTCTTTTTGTTCATACTTGCAAATATTTCCTCCCCTTTCCTTCCTTTCGTATTTTTCAACATTTTACACAATTTTTAGAATTGCACGCATTTCTCGAAAGTAAGTTAAACAATTGAAGTTAGATAATTATTCTTTTCTTTCATTATACGCAGTACAAAGACCCAAAACGCAATAAGTCAGCGATCCGAGCAGTAAAGTATGCATATCATTACGAACTTCCTGAAGAGACTCGCTTGCAAAAAATCAACGAAGTAAACTTGATAGCTTTGAAACAGAATCAATAACCTTTCCCAGTTTTGAATTTTAGTCAATATGTATGCATTTACTTCATAAATTGTCTTCATAGTATAAAGGGACTAGTAAAATAGAAAATAGTTAAGACTGACTTAATAGAACAGTGGGTAGAGTGACGAAAAAAACAACGAAGATTCTAGGTTTGATGCCCACTCGAGAAAGTTTATTTCTTTCCGCCACAGGCTTGATATCTAACAAGACACGTTTCTAGCAAATTTGTTCCTCTGGCAATTTTCAAGTTAGCTGCAAGATTGTAGAAAGTTTGCTGCAAGATTGTATACTTGTAATGCTAAACTTCGTGCAAACGTGCAGTGCCAAACTCCGTACAAACTTGCTTCAAGTTTGTGGGCTATCTTACGCCATGTTTTAAGTCCATTTGTCAAGTAGGAATTGCAATCCCCATTCACTGAGAATATTTCCGATTTCTTTAAAATACGTGATTGAAATGGCGGCAGCAAACACTTGACCACAATTCGCATGTTTGATTACGACAAGAAACAACTTTTTTCTTTCTGCGCATATGTAAATCAGCCTGGAACTGGAAAATGAGAACCTCCAACCACTCGGAAGACATCTCTCGGTGTTTTTCTAAGACACGTTTCAGCCACAGCAGGATTACTGCAAATATTTACATTTATCTGTAGTAGTACTAGATATATCAAACAACGTTCCTAAATTTTTACAGTGTTAAACATGAAACTACATAAGTTAAAAAACTGCAAATGATCTTCCATTTCTTGTCCAGACTGAAAGAAAATATCTGGAAACCGAGAAGCAGTTCTCGGTCGTTCTAGAACTTCA
>JAGDQP010049042.1:0-12661 GCA_022664845.1 Lepisma saccharinum | reverse complement strand
ACAAAATCGATAAGAATATAAGAATTCTTTCCCTTACTACAGTCGAATTGAATTTTAGTGGTCTTAAGGCAACTTTGACTTAGGCTGGATGAATTATGATGGGATGAATTGGTGGAATAAAGAAAGTGCGAGGAAATGGGAGAACCCCGAGAAAACCCACTCACACATTGTTTGTCCACCACGAAACTCACATCGTGCTTCTAGCGTACAAGCGAAGAGAGTACAGTGATTAAAAATTCTGTTCATGACTTTAGACTCGAACGACACCTCAACAACTTTTGTAGCCCTACATAGTAGTTCCTGTGTTAGTTGATATTTTTTCCTCCGTCCGTCCGGACATATATAATATATTACTATATGCGATTTTGGACTTGTCCTACCGAGCCGCCGTAGCTCAGTGGCAGTATTGGCGTACCATTCGGAAGGTGGTGGGTTCAATCCCAGCGACCGACCATCCTGACTGAGATTTTCCCAAAGTTTTTCCTCAGTCGCACCAGGCAAATGCCGGGATGGCACCTTCAACATAGGCCCGAACAAATGTTTCAATGTATCAAACATAATATTTCAACCTTCCAGGGTTGAAAGTTGTCGAGAGACAGATAAACAGAGGGTGATATAGGCTTCCTAACTTTAGCTCATGAAACAAGAGCCCTTAATAAGAATGAAGCTTCTGACACACGCTTTTTGCTTAACCCTTTGTTATCATCTTCAGGATTCCAAATACCTTGTATTGGCTTAGGATCGACAATGGATAAGTACGCAGATTCGAATCCCACGGTCCACTATTCTGATTGAGGTTTTGTAGGGTTTCCCTCAGTCTTATCAGACGAATGTCTGGATTGTACCTTAGGAAAGATCCTGGCAGATACTGTCTTCATCCTCTACTCTTCCTTATCCAGGCGTGCGCCAAAGGTGCCAAATGGCCATAAATAAATTCCAAATACATTGTAAAATGTAATTATTTTATTTGAAATAAGTCTTGTTCCTTTCATAAACATCTTCAAATGTAAATTGCAGAGAAGGAAACTCATCTTCATCTCCAGTTTTGCTGCGGGAATTACGGTAATTTTATTAATTCTTTGTTATGTTCCTTTGATTAATTACCATAGTAATTGTAATCACTATGAAAATATATAAAATATTTACGAGAATAGTTTTTTTTAAGAGGAAAATGTTTCAATGTATCAAACATAATATTTCAAACACTTTGAGCACTTTGAGAAGTTATATTGATTATTTTTTACAACATCAGAGTATTCCAAGCCGCATTACTATACTCATGAATATCAACATTGAAAAAAACAAACCATCTAAAATCATTTTCGATTCAACTGACTTATGTGGATCACTTTTAAACTACAAGAACCAAAACCGCTTAGTCAAATGTAGTTTCAATTATGTAGTTTCATAAAATATTGTTCAGTTTATATTTATAGTACATTAAACTGCTTTATATATATATATATATCACAGCTACATTCAATCCACTAGTGGATGAGGCCTCTCCCCGAAGGGAGGAGTTGGTCCGTCTACTGCTCCCACGCTGACCAGACGGGTTTGGATATATATATTTATTTTTACTTATAGGATATATGGTCAAACTTGTTACGTATATATAAAAATAGAAAGTAAGTATTTACTCTTCTAATACGATTTTTGAATCTACCCTTTGTTAAAATATCCTACAGAGTATATAAAAATACATATACTAGAACATTGCCATGTATGACCTACAACCATGGCAAGTTTTATCAATAAAAAGGTGCGACAGAGTAATTAGTTATGCCAGTTTCATATATTCTCTTATCTGGTTTACTGTTGTGAACAATTCCCATTACCACTGAGTAACTGCTCATTAGAGTAAAATAGATAAATACTGTATAATGAAGTGGCATCAAACAGTAGGTTGTTTTCAGTGAGCAAGACACAGTGTAACTGCGAGATTACAGCACGAATTGAATTTGAATTTCATTTATAGCCTTTAGGCATCTACGGCTCAGGCCGGAATAGGATAGAGGAAAGGGTTCGGGGAGGTGTCGCCCAGAGCCTATGTTGAAGGTGCCATCCCGTCATTTGCTTCGTGTGAGATTACTGCACGAAAATAGACCAAAATTGACTAGTACTTATAGGTTATTCAAGTATTACGTAAGTATTCACAGGGGAAGGGGGTTCAAGGTTCGCATATTTTTGCTCACAATGGGAGGGGGATATAAAATCAATGCTGCGTATCCATTGCAAACTGGACAATATTGGGAGTGTATGCAAGAAGTCTTGGCCGCATTCTTCCTAGTTCCATTTCACAATTAATTTCGTATGTTTTTTTTTAAATATGAAAGGATTTTTTCTAAAGATATAGGTTTAAACACTGTCAAATAATAAAATATTTTACTTATCTTTTATTCTTTCGTGCATACATGCGAATGTTTCCATTTAAAAAAAAATCCTTTCACCTCTGAATAAAAAAAGGAACCTATTTCTAAACTAGTTAGAGAAAGCACGTGGAGGACCCCCAGCCCTTCTTTCAGGGAAGAGAATGGTCAAAACAAAAGCTGGAGTTGTTTCATTCAGTTTCCAGCTGTAGAGAAAAGAGTAGGAGGAGGAAAGAAAACTTGACCTTTTGCCAGAAAGGGAAGAGGCCAACCAACAACTCCTCCAGTGACACACCACCCTTCCAAAGTTCCAAACAATAATAATCTGTCAGCTAGCACATACGCGAACTTCGTTGAAAAAGAAAAAGGAAACGTCTGTAGTAGCGTTGTTGCCACACATATGATATATATTAGAAACATATAAATTACTTTATGTAAAAGAAAATTGAAGACATGATACATTTTGTATGGGTCTCAGGTGCTTGCTTGCAAAATTGGAAGTCAATAATTTCATTACTTTCTGAATTTTTGTGTCCTAAAGTGTACATGCTTTTAGATAGGGCAAACCATTCGCTGTTCCAATGGTGAGAATTCCCCTTAATAGAATTAAATAATATTTCAAACTCACCAAAATGCCTCAAGAAGCTTTGTGTATTAATGTGTACTGCATTAAAACTAGTCGGCAGGTTTTGCTAAAATCATTTTGCGGAAATACCACGGATATTAAGTGTTGCGACTTATTTGGTTCTTCCTTCTCCTTAAAGGCAGAAAATATATTACTAAATTTAGAAAATATCACAGGCGTATTCTTGTTTGCATCGTCTATCATTTTAAGTTGCGTAGAAAAAACGAAAAGCAGAGAGAATGAGAGAAAAAATAAAGGTAAGTCTTTTCGCCCCACTATTGTTTCGCCGCGAGGTAAGGGAGACGTAAATGACATTAGCCGTTGACAAGGTTAGAATGTTCTTTATACACACACATATAAACAACATCACACAGCTGGTGAGTTCCGAGTGTGCAACGGAACGGGAGGTGAAAGGGATAGAAGAAGAAGTTAACAGCTAGAGTATTCCGAATCCAATTTTCTGGTCAGTTATTACTAGCGTTGCTAACTTGATAATATACACATATCACTCTAAACCAAATTTAATAAATGGCAGCATAATATGCCATGTTGTTTTTACACTTGTACATCTTTATAGCTTACCTCCTAACAATTTCTGAAAATTTGACACAGAGATAATGGCAACAAATAAAATAATGTTTACAATAAAATATTGAATATGTTTCCCAAAGTACATTATGAGATGTGCTCCCCCAGAAATACATGTCTCCAGTAAAGAGAAAGCAAATGCAATCTTTCTTACAATTAGGGTAGATGGCGCACAAATGTGTAATTGTTTGCACCACTTTTCACTAGCCACGTAGAGAGTACGCACATAACTATACATTTTCGACAACACTCTTGAACTGCTCCGTAAATAATATAGAAGGAAATTTGTACACTGTATACACACACAAGTTGGAAGTCGAATAATGAATTGTGGTATTTTACCAACAACTACACAAGCATTGAGAGGATACAAAAAAGTTCTTACAAAACACATTACACCCGAAAAACACACACACACATACACACACGAAAGTAACGTGCTTACAATTAACATGCTCCACGTCATTAAGATGCCTCATTTGCCATTAAAAATTATTGAAAGAAGCTCACGCTCATTTGTAATAGTATTCCTTTCACGGCCAACCAAAACCACAATGCACCCATCGTTAGATCATGCGTTACAAACTCCGAGGGCAGGAGGTGCTTCAATGTCAAGGATTCAATGAAGATAAGCTTACTGCCTTTCAGTAGACATTTTGCCTTCCAGATTAAGTCGCGGGATCTATACGACACATATTTGATACTTACAGGTTTGATTATACTTCGTACCACTTTCGAGGCAGACCTGCTACGTCCACTGGTTCAATACCTGTGGCAACGGTCGATTTATTCAGACGTAATATTGAGACCAAGCTTCTGGCTGAAAGTATCAAGCACTAGTTGTGTGGGATCCCCCACGGTGTTTCTGGTAAGCCGTGGAGAACCAGACACGATCTCCGACTGTATTGTTCTAGCTGGTTGATGCAGTTGCTGTGGCCACCTATTTCTGATCGCAATTCTGAAATTTCTTTCTTCAATGACTTGATTTTTCTTAAAGCAGTAGTAGCTCACTATGCACTTCATTTGTAGGCTGCGGTTCAGAGCTGGGTACTGTACTTTGTTCACTGATTGATTTTAAAACCGTCGATAATTTGTCTTCAAGCTTACTAACGATTTCTTCAATTTTATTGCACCTTTGGTCCAGACTTTTATTCTTAGTAGACATTTCTCGGTCGAGGTTGCAACACGATGGGTTAGTAGCAAAAAATGTTAATTTTTGGTGAATTTTTCAAGAATGCGAACTTTCAAAGACTGTTTATAAGTTGTTTTAAACGTAACTTAGCGAACTTATTATGATTATTCGGGATCTTCTACTGTACTTTTCTACAGGTTTTCGCGTGAAGCACACGAGCCGATGTTATGCACACTTTCTTCCTTCCGCCATCTTGGTACTTAACAACTATTTTAATAAAATATTGACTATTTTCAAGGCGATAAATAAATTAGGCATTGAAAGCCCTAATGGTTTCAATAGCAAAATAAACTACATTTTACCGGATCATTTCAAAAATCAGTCAGCACTCATTTAAAATAATTTTCGGTCAAGATAAAGGCATGCAAGTTCCAACTAAACACAGACGGTTTCTCTAAATTAGAGTTTCGTAATAACAAGACCGTGAAATCTGAAGTTACATGAAATCATATTTAAATGAATACATTTTACTTTAACCCATGTTTACCAACGATCGGCAGATTAGTAAATACGCGGAAACGATTCAGTTCAAAGTAAGTGAATTTAAAGTGTAATATCAAGTTGGAAGAGTTTATGTCAGATTCACAAATAAATAAAATATAGAGTAATTTCCCGTATCCATACCTGGAATATCAGGAAATAGATGAGACGAATATATGTTCTTATCAATCAGCCTCTGCAGACCAAGTACGGTTCGGCACAGCCAGAACTGGGAGTATATTTTCGTCGTGAGTTACTGGAGTATAGTTGACTCTCAACATCGTGGAAACCAAGAGGAGGCTCAGTGAGGGTTGGTCGGTCTTACTGCTAAATATACTAATTTGTGCCGTTACCACAACACTGAGAAGGTGCTCGCAAGGTGTTTGCTTTTGGAGAACTCTTTTTCTGATCGGGAACAAAAGTTCATCATCCCAACATAACAATATTGTTATTTGCTCTAAGGTGAATAACATTTCGTTTGACGTCAGGAATTTCTTTGCACTGTACAAGTGTAACTAATATGCAGATCTGCTCATATATACCGAAACATATATATATCTTAGCCTTTTTTCAGTTATAATTTATAGAATTTCATTTACTTATTTGAGAAAAGCAGTACCATATATTATAAGTGAATTGAAATCACTTATTCTAAATTTACGCACCCATAATATTTACTTGATTAAAAAATGTAATATAGAGTTACTTATGTGATCCCTTTGCTGTTGTGAATTCCTTATTTATGGGAACAATGAGGTGTGATTTATATATTTGCTTGCAGCACTTCCACTCTTCATTTAGTTAGTGTATTTGCTCATTATTCCATTTTGATTTTCGATTGTATTTCCACCTAATGTGCCTTAATAGATTAGTATCTAGAAAATTATTAAATTATTTCCCGTTTATGTTATCAAAGTGATTTAATTTATTATCAAGTTCACTTTTCTTGTCACAGATAGTAGTAAACTTTGATGTACCGGTACAACTTCTTTCGCCCTATTGTTTGAAAAACAGTCCCTGTGTTTAATTTGTGTTCTTTGTTTTGTTGGATGATTGTTTTACGTTTAAAGGCAAGATGCTATTCGTTGTAGCATTAGTACTAGATATGGCTTCCAATTTTCTGTGTAATTTAGGAATATTTGAGTCGTGATTTGGTTCAGATACTCGTTTCCTTCAATGTTTGTGGTGCGACTGAAATGACCGCTTTGACGATTGGGGGGAAACGCACTTCACCAACACAACACAGGGTTCCACAGATATCACGCAATTAACGCAACAACCTTAATATACGTCCACCAAACTGGTTGGGGTACGCAGACAGTCAGAAGGCAATGCGTTGTTGAACAAAGTCATATTAAAATCCTCCATGAACAACACACAATGGCGAGGGATTTTTCTTGATCATATTCAAACTGGGGCATTCTGGCCAGCTATCTACTTGCAATAAATATTAACAGTGCATTTGGGACAGGAATGGCCGCCGTTTCTTTGTCAAGTTTCGTTCCGGTGAAACATTTCAAAACGAACCCGTAGGAAACTACCAATATCACGTTCGATTGAGTTCCTCAGGATTACCGTGGAAGCGGACCCTAGTTAAAGTGTTCGTGCAATTGCAGATTAGTTATGTATGCACTATACCAGTGTAAGTCAGTTGTTCCGTGCGATTGGTAAGTTTGAAAAGTTAAACTCTGGTGTGTCACATGAGGTAACACTTAGCAACAAGAATCGCTTGATGGAGATGTGCATTGCCCTGGGAGTAAGAAACAAACAGGAAGGATTTTTGCATTGGATTGTAAGTTCAGATGAAAACTAGATCTTCTATGAGAATCGTAGGCCGTCAGAACAATAGTTGCTCTGTGATTAAATTCCAGGACTGTGCCGTGAACCACGTCTTCACACACGGTGGATTTTGTTGCTGGTACGGTGGTCTGTGGTGGTAGTGACCTACCATGTCTTTCAGACGATGTGAAGTATCCCTACAGATCAGTACAGTGCTGAACTCAATGAAATGCACTTCAGACCTGTCCCCAGGCATCGCGCAATGGTCAACACGCATGATGTCGCCATGTTCTATAGCATTTCACGTCCACACGTTGCGCAAAGGACAGTGCAAGCTCTCCATGACTTACAGTACGAAATCCTTCAACACTCGCCGTATTCCACCGATACTACCTCTTCCTCCATGTCTATCACTTCTTGGCAGGACTGACCTTCCTTACGATCGTTTGGACAGGACATGACGTTTGAACATCACATGATATTTGACATTTGGAAATGTTGATGGCGTTTGGATAGTACATTACGTTTGACGTTTGGAGATGATGATGATGTTTGGACATGCCGCACCTGGGACGGAAATTTTATTCCCACCATCCCAACAGATAAATAGAAGATTGTTTTTAATTTTTGAATTCCTTGTGATAAATTTATCCATCTTCTTTCTTTCAAATCTGAAACGCTTCCTCTGAAGTTTTTCTTGCTTTCACTTGCAGAAAATGCCTGATGTAATTCCAATTTTTCTTCTACGTTAACCACATTGTCCATTTTTTTCTGTGGAAAATGTTGTTTCTTCTTCATCAAATATATTTTGTCCATGAAATGTTATGATATGAATATTTCTATTTGCCCTTGTTGGAGACATACATGTAGGTATTGTACCTTCTCAGTTTTTCTCCGTCTTTTACTTTCCGCTTTTTTGCAGTTGAAGACACCACAAAAAGACATGCGGTGTCTATTTTTATCGAAATTGAGATACGAATAGAATCAGTTTGATCTTCGAAAGGCCTTTCTAACGCACAAGGATGCAGCGGAGGAATACGCGTAGTCATTCTATTACAATAAAAGCTCTGTTTGATGCGCAGATAACCATAGTCCTGATTATGAACTTCTAAAACGCTCTGTTGCAACATGAACAAAATGGATAAAGTACGGTCCAACCTGTGGTCTTCAATGTTCTTCTATTTCAATTTGATCATAATTTATGTGTTTTATTTTCTAATTATCTTCTTTTCTGCTTATTTTCTATTCGATAGCAATTATTTGTTTATTTCCAAAATGTTCTTAGTTATGTCAAAATTGTTCTTCTGTCGTTCTTGTATATTTTTCTGAATCTTCTAAGAAAGTTTTAAAACAATTTCTTCTGATTCAGTCCTACAGGCCTTTCCTATAGTTCGTTCAGTTTCGCCTAAAATTATTTTGCAATATACAGCTGCTTTTTATATTAGCTTTCACATTTTACTTTTTCATCTTTCTATCATTACATTTATATTTAAGTGTATGCAAGTTATTGTTTCTTCTGTTTCAATTTCTTGCATGTTTAATATTATTCTAATATATTTTCTTTTCCTTCTTTTATAAAATCTAGAATGTTGTTGTGATTACATTTCTAGGCTACTAATTCTTACAACTTCTCTTTTTTTTCTCCAGGCTCTATCCTTAGCGTCAATCTGACCTGACAGTTACCTAAAGAAACACCTTGTAAACAGTTATAGGCCTATATAAGTAATAAAAGGCTTTACTGTAGACCGTAGTTTTAGGCAGTCTTCGGACTCATTTACCTGTAAAAGTAAAAATTAATTCCCTTGCTTCCTTGCTTTCTTTTTGATTATTATTACCTGCTGAACATTAAAACAACGCACCTTAGTAGCACGCCAAACTCTCAACTGGGAGAGTGTGCTGTACAGGAGTGAGTAGCCTATTCTCCTAGTTTGTTCCTTAAATAGATGCAATAAGAACAAGTAACTAATTCAATATTAGCATATGTACTTGCGTAGACATTTGTAAAGTAGTAATTTCAATTATCATCTCAGAAGTGTAGAGTAATATCTACAGTTTCCTGCTTATGTAAATGTAGGTACTGGCAGTTAAAACTCTCCCTATATAATTTCTAGGTGGATTTCTGACGTACCTTAATATTAGTTACAATTAGTCTAGATTTGTGTTGCTTTAGATATTTTGGTTTTCAATGGAAATCTAAGTTATTCATTTCCACAATAGGGTAGTAAAAATTGTAAGAAAACTTTAAAATGTAGTTTTCCACCAAGATCACGTTTAACGTAGATATCAAACTTCGTGTACATGTGTATCATGTGCGGATACGGTTTAATAATTTGATTAGAACGGTGTTTAATATTTGAACAGTAGCTGTCTTTGAATACTATAATAAATAATAGTATTTATTATTTTAAACTATTACAATGTTTCTCGTAACACCTTCTAAAGTTGAAGTGAGGTTATTTTACTATAATAATCTTAATGGTCTGAAAAATGTTTTTGTTATCATACGAAACATGTTAGGATTTCATATGAGTTCTGTATAAAATGAGTCAATTTCTTTGCATTTTTCCTAACGGGAACCTGGTAATAGAAAATATAATCTACTAGTTTGGAACTGCAGTTATTGTTAATCTACTTGAATCACGATAACATTGTGTTTAAATGTATTACATTTTTCAAGAGTGTGTTTCGTTTCTACGGAACGTCTTTAATCCTGATTTATTAGTTCATGCTAAGAACCATTTATGTGTTTTTGTACATTTTCAAACGTCATTTTATTTCACATAGATTGTAATATAATTTTAATTGCAAAAATTCTTTAAAATATGAAATAATACATTATTACATTTATTTCAGATAAATATATGGAATGCTCTTTTGAAGGACTGAAGTGCTACGCAAACGAACTAAGTTAGTATTAAATCATTTCCTTCTTATACTGATTACGTATTGAGACATAGCTTCTCTATATTGTTGAATATCGAGTTTATATAACTAGATAATAGTTTAGACAGATACAATTAAATATTTTAAAATAAGTAATAAACCTATAAGTCTGCTTGAGTGAACTCTAATACCTTGCAGTGATGTATAAGTTTCACTATTGTCTTTCGATATCTCTAATTAAAAGAAAGTAAATCCGTTACTAGTTTTACAACAAAACAGTAGATATAAAATATTGTATTTATGTTTAAACAATTTTTAATTTCGCAAATAAGGTGTATATTCTTGGCAAGGTTGTGTAAATCAAGGAGACTTCTCTCTATGGCTTTTCTCACTACTAAGGTCATCGCAGCGGGTGAAACCATTCGTAATTTGAGTCTATTCTGAGAATGGTGAAGACAGTTTTATCTTAAACAGCTACACCTGAAATATATATTATAATACTGTTCTCACAACAGCGTCCGTATCTGCCTTACGGTCGCTTGTCTAAAGCTTTAAAACCACGATGGAATCCAATCGACTCTCTCCATTTCGAATATTTTTCTGTCCGTCTTAGTAATTGGTATTTCACGACTTTTCCAACATATGCCGAATTGTACAATCTTTGACGTTCTTCATATATGCGGACTCCTCCTGAAATGGCCATACTAACCAATAAATGCCAAACTCCGTGGTACTACAGCCCATTAACCGCCCAGGGCTAAAAGTTAGGCTGTAGTTTTGGTACGCAGCGGTTGATGCGATGAACTGGGTGATTTGTAGCAATGACGTTCTGGAGCACCGGATACGTTGTGGCAGTACGCTTTCAAATGAGAGAATTGAAGCATTTCCAAAATTTCGTTGGATATTCAGTATCTCTTAGTTGGGTGCAGGTTTTAATCCACTGAGGAAGCTTGTAGGCCTTCAGATAATTATGTACAGTCCGTTGAAATTGTCGATGTAGATGTAGTGACGATGGATTACGGGTTTTAATATAGTCTCGGAAGTGCTGTCTTGACCGTCGTATGAGAGTGAGGTATTGAGGAGGGAATTTTTGTCTGTGAGGTGACGATGTTGTAGTAGGTATATAATGAACTGAGGTGGTTTGAAGATTGGTAGTGATATTATCCAGTGTTTTTATAGTTCATCTTCTGTAGTTGGTTCATTAGCGTTCTGTAAATGACTGGTGTTGTAGCTTCTGTAGTTAATCCAATCGGCGAGGTCATAGCGGATATTTGTGCCTTGGGACATAAGTGTAGGTTGAGGTGCGAGATTGCGGTGGATAGTGTGTATAAAAGGAACGTGATCACTGTCTACAGTATCCAGGACCTTAATGTTGGTACGGTTTGTGAGGATGGGGGAGAGAAATACTATATCGGTTGTTGTTTGTGAAATGGTTTGGGTAATTTTAGGGAGTGACTGTCGGAGTCCGTTGGTAGATGTATTGATCAATGTGGTAAATTGGGTTTGTTGACGGTCGGATCGGCTATGAATGTTTATATCGGCCATGATTACATAGGCTCGGAAATTGTCTGCGATGTACTGAAAGAATGGCAAAGATGTGGGCTGGGTACATAGATTATTACAACCATGATATAGATATTCTTGAAATAGAGTGTGCTTATGAGATGTTCAGGTAGTTGAATTTTAGGTACGTGATGGATCTGGTAAGGTATATTAGGTTTGTGTTTTAGTGCTACTCTGCCATTGGTTCTTAATGCAGGTATGGTGCTTTCGTGATGATGAAGACGGTAACGAGAAATTTTGCAGGATGGGTTACGTTGAGGATGAATGCTTTGGCTTTTTCTTCTAGTAAACGTGCTTCGAAAAGAAGTTTATGTCGGATAAGCGAGCTGATATTTACAAATAATATAACTAAATCCATAATGAAGTGAACGGTAAATTGGTTGAGATGATTAGCCAGATTGTTTTGATGGTACGGTAATAAAATCCATATATGGACCCGAGTACGTTGCGTGTAAAGTAACTAGAAAATCTTGCTTTGCAGCTGCTGGAACTTATTAAAGAATATCAGGTCAATGAGCAGGTTGAATATTGTGTAATGCAAAAATGATGAACGATAGCATTTGTTCGATAGCGATAGGTTGATTTAAGATGGAATGCTTTTCGATGATGATTTCGGGTTCAAGAGTTTGGTCGAAGAGTTTGAGTGATACGATGAGATCAGGTTTGTCAGCTTCTGGTGATGGTCCAGCTTTGCATTGGTAACTATAGGTAGAATGCTGTGGTTACAAGTGAATCATTTAGGAGGTAGGTGCATATTCTGTCATTGATGAGTTGAATTTAGACCTATACAGAAGCCGCATTTGGCTGATTGGTGCACTGATTTGTTGCATGTGAATTATAGCTTTGGAATTTTTCACAGTGGATATGAATGGGTGGTACAGTGCGTGACGCTTCTACTCCGTGTCTTTTACGATAGATGTAGGCTCCTAAAGTTGAAAGATCATTGATGGTTTCATGCGAAGTGTTGAGATTTCGAACTAGATTGGTAGGGCCAGAATTGCATTTTATTCGGATGACTTTCGTGAATTCATATTCCAACTTGGATCGACACCGCAGATGACTACTGATAACATCGGTGGTTTTCCTGGTGGTGGTTGTTGCATGGTGCGTTGTGAAGTAAGACTGGTCATAGTAGCTGATTTACCGAAAATTTCGAAATCATTACGGATGAATGATGCAATA
>JAGDQP010049041.1:3009-14600 GCA_022664845.1 Lepisma saccharinum | reverse complement strand
CACTGTTATGCATGCGATGTCAGCAAATTTGGGAAAATGGCTAGAGATACCCTTTATAGTGAACTTCCCATATTTTAAATGAGACATTAATTTGCTCAATGGGGAACAAAGGAAAAGGCAGCGCCCATTCACGTTTTCCGGCATTCGGTGTCCCAACCGTAATGGAAACATTAGTTAGACTGGGTGAGTAATAAGGTTTGCTACGTCGTAATCAAGGGGTACCGGATTCGATACCCAGTGGGAACAAATTCGGAGTCCACTGTAAACTGTGGGTTCCGTATTTAGGACCTCTTCATCACAACCATCCATCGGTTGACCTTATCCAGGGACAGAATACCTATGAACATAAATAACGTCTGTAGTTTATGTACTTTTGCGTGGTGATTTGTCTACTTGTTCAAAAGGAGATCAATCCACGTTGAAAGAGGTGTTTAATAAGCATATAACTTTGCATCGAATTCGGATTCAGACATATTCTCCTGTCCGATTTGTATACACTTGGCACACCCAGCTTTGGGTATTGCTAACCCAAGTTCGATTCATAGTGGACGCTCACGCATTTGTCGTGTTTACTCAGCATTTCGTTGGAGCGGACTTCGATCACAAAAACCAGGCTATCTTCTGCGCTAATGACGCAACGCCCAACTGAGTGATTTGGAAGGCAAAGACCCAATTTGCGCCGCGGAGTTCAGTTCAGAGTACAATAACAGTTTTCTCAGTGCATTCAATTCCCTGATCACAATATACTCTTAATCAGTTGTATCGTTCACCTTAATTCCCATACTAGAATTTGAACGAGTATTTTTTGTGCTAAGTAAACCTGTAATTTGTGTTGATTACCCCATGTTTTAGTTCTGGCAAGAGTAACGGTTCAACTTAATTGTACACAACATTGTATTCAATTTCACCCGATGGGATGAGTACACTTGCTCCTTCCTTGGTTGAAAAGAAGACTTCGATTTCATTAGCGTAACCCGGTTTCCAATTTCCCTCTGGTGCATAAAATGCCGCCCTACTGGTTCGTTCTCCTTTCCGAAGCAGGAAGCAACCTACCACAGGGTTGCCAACTGACAATCATTGTCATTGATTGTATAAATTTTCGTTTTTTTAAAAAAATATAGGCCATGTGAAAGAAGTTTGTGTGTGAAAGGAGTTTTAATTTTTGCCATTTTTAGCAGTTGGCTTTGATTATTGTCTTAAGGAGATGTAATATCTTGACATGAAAATTTCGTTATGAGACTCAGTAATTGTTGTAGACATTTTATATATAGATATAGCCTACAAAGGTAAGCGTTGTGGAAACGATGAAAATGAACGATTCCATTCTGCAGTTCACCTCCAAGTAGTTTGAGATTTATACATGTTCTTGCCATCAAGACTTGTGTATGTTCTAATTCTTTCATATTGTAATATAAACAGGAAATAATTTTCATCGAAAATCGCCGCTTACAATGGAATGCTTTGACCTTGGATACAAGCCGATATTAGGTCTTCAGCTGTGGCTTGGGCGTATTCCATATGCTTGGAATTTGGTCGTGGTACCCTATAATCGTAGAACACGCGGCAGCCTGTTGAGGGTTTGATTGCCGTTGAAAATCACAACTAATTTGTCTGTGCGTTTTTTCAAAATAAAGGAGTCTGTTCGAAATAAAGCGAGTCAGTTTTGATAATGACAGCATATCTAACACTGGCTCTGGAGATGTTCAAAGTGGAATCCGTTACAAACATTGTATTTTTTTTTTTTTTTTAACTAAAGAGCCAGTGACATACATACACCCACAACATGGACTAAAATCGCTCCGGAGGTATATCTCAAAATCTTAAAAAATGAAAGGTGTCTCCTTGTTCGACTGTACATAGCATCTGGTAAAATGTAAAGAAACAAGGACATTAGCATATATGGTAAAAAAAAAGGTTGTGTGTAAACTTTCTTAGTCATGCCTTGGTAAGTTCGTATCATACTGTTCTTTACAGTTTACACACGGTAATCTACTTATCTCCTTTGTTTTCGTGTTAAACGATATTTGGTGTGTGTGTGTAACGCAGATTTGCAGGTGGGAGGAGTATAAGACATTCATTGCTCACGTATTATTTAGAGGTAAGTTAAATCGATAAGTGACAAGTCATTTGTTAGTCAAAGTAATACGGTCAGTCTGCTTGGATTAGCCTACAAAAAGAAATATATATTTTCCACATTCCTTTTAAGATGAGTATTGTTAAAAGCGTTATCCGTAGATGTTACTAATATATTAAACTAGCTGGAGAAAAAGACTTACTTGCATTGCATCCTCATGTTTCTTGGCTATAGTCATTGTGACAATTCGAGATCTAAGAATGTACTTCAGGACTTAGGATGTTTGTGTTCAAACCATGCTCCCGCTGCCCATCCTGACTGGCGAGTTTTCTGAGTCCACCCAGCGAATTACTCCTAAAATAAACCGTAACTGTCAATCTCTTCGCCAAAACTTCTTGCATGTAACGTATTGAATCTTGGCTTCGTACGTAGTAGGGACATACAGCCTAGAAATATACAGTGATTTAATTAAGCGCTAATAACGTTGGTAACAAATGTTTTTCACTGTTAACGCAACACGTAGTCTTGAAGAAGCAGGACTGCTTTCGATTTGAGAGAACAACGCTCCAAGATCAGAAGTGATAACGAATGTAAATATCAAAACAATTCTGATGCAACAGAAGTGTTGTAACCCTTCTTTCGTCATTATATTTTGTTTTCCATCTAATTATATTTATCAGTTGTAAAACAAATGGGAAGAACTTGTGTATTCTCGTACATGAAATTAATTTTCTACTCAAAATTGTACTATGATTTTGTGCCAACACACTAGATTTTGGTGGAGAATGTTTTATGTAAACTACAGCATGGATTTTGAATGAAATAAGCTTGAGGTGGCACTTTTCAGCAGCGCAGTTGCAACTGTTGGATCCGTCCTAGTTGTTGGTAGAGCTCTAGCTTCGGTTACCGGTAAGGGATCAGAATTGAACCAGCAGGGGGAAGCTACTTGACTAGAGACTGGGCTCACAAAAATCAGACACACGGCTACGAAGAGGCGTTACACTCATCCCGTAATCCTTATTTGAACGTAACACAGCCACCCAGTTTTGTTGTTATACTTGATACTTAGTGTTACATGATCCAGAAATAAGTAACTTATACAGTAACGGGTCTTGTAACATCTAACCGATCGATATAGGAGCTGTGTACAATATAGCTTAGGGATTACCACGTTGTACAGTATTTTTAGCCTTGGAAATATCTTCCGACCGGCTAACGTTTGTGAATTTGGTAGTACTTGGTGCTAGTGAAGTAGGCTGGCTGTACATGCGAGTAGACACTTCTTGTAACTGGTAGAGCACATGGAAAGACCCATTAAACTTCAAAAACAGAAGTTAATGCATTTCATTAACCATTTCATACAATTTATGTTTCGAGAATTCACCAGTGCCATGTAAAAGATTTGTCGGTCCCATTGTAGGTATCTTGTTTCGTGTGTGCTTGTGTGACTGAAACCAGCATAATTAGGACGTAACGTCCTTCAAGCGCTGATGCAGATATAATTAAGTTAGCTCATTGTCGCGCTATAAGTTACGTTATAGCACTGTATTTGAAAATTTAATATTATATATGAGTGTGAAAATTTAACGGGATTTACCTGATATGTGACTTGGTTAATAGTTCACGTTTTGTGTACAGTTAGAATTAAACCTTGGTGCCATACCAGGTTGCGTGTTTAGTACGAGGTGTGTTCTGAACGTAATTAATGCATGTGATGGCATAATTTCTTAACGAACAGAAGTTGAAAGGCGTAACTGTTCTAACATCGCATCATAGACTGCAACAAGTCAACAACTCGCGAGTTTCTTATCAGATCCAGGTGTTTAAAATTCGATTGAAACCTGCATGTTGGAAATGGCTATGTCAGTTATACCCACTCTCCTCCCTTTCAATATATCTTCAAATGGAGGCATTATCCCGCTAGGAAAAGAATATTAGCTTCTCCCGAAAAATTCCTATAATAAGTTAATGATTTATGTAGATGAAACCATGGGTTATGTGATAGTTGCGACCTGGGCTACTCGTAAAATATTGGGGTAATTATAGACTCACTCTCCCTCATAAGCAGAAGTAAGCAATACCCAACCCTCTATCATTGTGCTTACGTAAGACACATAAAAAAAATGGCAGATGAAAAGGCAAAGGTTCAACCCTTAATACTTGAACGACCTCTTAACTTTTTTTTTTTCGAACTTACATGTGCATTATGGTGTTATGCACTAAAATGACCTTTAAGGCCAGATGCCCATTTGTGATGAGAAGCAACCATTCTCGCCGCTCGTTATAGAACTATGATACTTTCAGGGATGTATAAATGAAAAAAAAAAAAAAAAAACAAAAGACTACAAGAAAGATATTGGTATTATTTATTTATATACATTTTCTATACGGAAACAGTTTAGAGGTAATTTTAAACACTTCAGTTGCAGTTAAGGTCAGGAAAAAAAAAATGCTTGGGTTTTTGGTGGAGAAGAAGGCTGACGTCACACTTTTATGACCAGAAACACAGTTTTGTATGCCTGTATAAAAGTGGGATAGCTAGCTGTCCAACCATGTCGAAGGACCGTTAAATGACGTCATATTGCGTTTGACAAGTGCGTGCTGCAGGAAGGCGGAGAACTTCAGGATTTTTGTTGTTCTGAGCCACTTCTTTATTCCCTCCCTCTTGTAGTTGTAGATAAGCAAGAGTTCTTCCGAACGGATGACCCTTATACACATGCATGGGTCTTAAAATATATATACTTTCCTCAAATAATGCAGAAAAAGTGTGTGATAGTTCGGAAACTAGGTCAAAATTTTCCATACCGTAATGGAACCTACTTGAAATAAAACTTTTTGTTTTTTTAAAAAAAGAGAAATTTTCGTGGAAAAAGAAAATAAGCTCCACCTTCTTTGTCTTCCAACTACCTTTAATGCGGTATTTCCATTATTTTGGAATTCATTATTCTTTCAGTACAACGTAAAACAAGATATAATATATTTTAATGATTTGTGTTTGTGTTAGAGTGATCCTATGCAATGATTCGTGGTGCAGATAAGTTCGATTTCCATTTATTATTTTTGAGAGAGGCACCCAAGCTAACTAAAGCTTATACGTACAGTATATGCATTGTAAAAAAAGGAAAAAAAGAGCGACAGACAACGTATAAATATTAATATAGTTGCTGCATGGTGAGTGGTAATGCTCGCTGTCATGACCTGGTGCGGACACAAGTGGTTTCGAAGGGCACTGTAAACTGTAGGTCGCGTCCTATGACGTCATGTTCATCCAATGAGAGACAATGGCAAAGGGATCTTCGGATCATGGACCTGTGCAGATTGCAGAACACCTATCATCGTTAGTAGTACTAGGCACTTTACACATCAATAATTTCCGTACTGCCGCTCCGATCTCTGAATACAGGAATCCGGGTCGTTAGCTCATCAATACTTGGCCTTACACGATCAGGAGGTAGGATTACTAGGACGTTTTCAGAGCACAGTTTAACTGGAAAATCACAACTGAGAATTCAGAAACATTGTCGAATGGAAGCGTTCTTTGCTATTTCTTTTTTACTTCATTGAATATAAAAAGTTTATATATATATAAAGAGATAAGGTAAAAGATTCGGGAAAGAATTGACCATGGCCTTATTCAAGGTACCATCCCAGCATTTACCTGATGTGACCAAGGGAAACCAGAGAAGAGAAAAAAAGACTTGTCTTTTGAAACGAGAACGGCTGGTTGTAGGCACTAATATTAACTGTTTTCAAATCATGACAGTATTGCTGATTGTGTAATGTTAAAGTAAAGTAATGGTACTCAATAAGCATATTTTGTGATTGAAAAGAATGGTGGACTTTCTAAAGGAATGGTATGTTTTGTTTCGTGTATTGCGAGACAGTTTTATCACCTCAAGCAGTTGTTCAGCCTCTCTCCATGATTTCAGTACACAAAAAGGAAATTACCCCATTTTTCTACTCTGCGTTCGTTATTAATTATTATTACAGAGTTAAGAACGTAGTTTTAATATGGTTTTCAATGCTGTTCTATTTTCATGTGTTTATTATATCTTCACATTAATTTGTTACCTTTGCATTGTGTGTGTGTATTCTCTTGTCAGGACGTTACTAGCTGTAAAGAAACTACTTTCTTCGAAGTTCAATCAGTGAACAGATTCTTTTAACAAGTAACTTCGGAGTGGATGGTCCAGTTTAAGGAAATCACTGTTGTTTGTGATCAAAATCTCAACACGGTGAAAATTGAATCTTATCCTGCTCAAATTTCAAGCCTCCGTACATACGCTGCGTGTATGTGTGAGTTTTTATATTAATAAAGGTACTGGACACATGACAAGCAATGACGGGATTTTGGAAAGTGGCCCCAATAATACTTGTGAATGTATTAAATGAACTTCTCAGCTTTGGACATTTTTTTTTAACCTGATAAATTAGTATACCCGTAATTTATGACGTCATATGCGTAGGCAATTACGGTGGTTCTAATTTGTCAGCTAAAATAAACAGTCAAAATCTCAGGTAGCTCATTTTATACATATTCACATGTATTATTGGGGCCGCTTTCCAAAATTTGATTATTGCTTGTAATTTCTCCAGTATCTTCAAAAATATGAAAACTCTCACACACGTGCAGCATAGGTAGACTTCTTAATTAAAATTCCTGAAATTCTTTTGGTTATATTGAACACAGAAAGAAGTCTACTCGGTTTCAATATTTCTGGCGTTGTGTGCGTGTGCATATATCTATCCGGTTCAGCTATTTTTACCAATGACCTAACAGTCTATGCGACTATTCTGACAGATTCCGTTAATATGCGTTTATGACCTTGGTGTAAGTACTGTTGAATAGTACACCAACTCCAACTTAAAATTTAGACATCGCAGTGCTTGGCTGTCCAAAATTCCGTGTAGTTCTTCCCCACTAAAGACCAAACCCGCCTAGATGCAGTATGTGATGAACACGTGGCGAAGTATTATTAATTCAAGGTCTCGCCCTTTTTGTCACCTTGGAGACCAACCACCTCAGCAAATTGCAACGTAGGCGGGTTTCGATCCGGTGGCATGTGAATATGAAATAAAGGACGGGCGGAGGGGGATATAAGACTGGTGCGGTTGGTGTGCTTCAGACCTCCGCGGAGTTGAATGACCTTTTGTTGTGGCTTCTAAACAGCTGAGTTGAGTGTAATACAACGGCTAAGAGCCCGGGAGGCAATCGCATGTCAATGGAGGACACCGGAAATAAAAAAGGTCATTGTAATATGCTGCTCAGGCTGTTTGCATTATTTATTTACTGTAGGTGTATCATTAGTCGGACGGGAGGGCGTTTCGGCTGCACCTGAATTCAGCACGCAAAAGCATGATCAATTTTTCTTTGCTTACAGTTTTTTCGGCCATGTTCTTGGAAACGGCAATTAGAGCGAAAAGCAAGTTTCTTCCTTGATAGCTCTTTTATAGATTGTTTAGGAAAACAAGATTACTGACAGTAAAGGTGTTTTGAATTCCGAAAAGCTAGAATTAGGAAAATGATACAGGACTTCAGAAAATCTGCATGTTTAAAATGAAAGTAATTATTTGGCGAAAAACTGAGCGGTCGTAACTCAGTTGTAAGAGCATTGGCTTCGCGTTCAGGAGGTCCTGGGTTCCATCCCAGGGGCCGATCATATTGACCGGGGAGTTTTCAGCAGTTTCCCCTCACTCACAAATGCTGGGATGGTACCTTCAACTTAGGCCCTGGCCAATTTCTTCCCGCATCCTTTCTCCTATCCTTTGACCTAAAACATAGATGCCTAAAGATCATCAATTAATTAAAATTGGCGAAAAGAAGCTGCATTAATTCTCTTCTTCACTAAGAATGATGGAAAATCAGACACTTCTCACCACGTGCTCTCCTGAACCTTTTATGAATATAATAATGTCGGAATTTTGAAGGTACCGATTTTTCAGAATTTACTTCTGACTTTCCAACATACACAACTGGATAATCCAATACTATTAAGGAATGTAACCGAACCTCCTTTGTCTAGTGGATAATGTCATGGACGCGGGTTCGAGTTCCGCTGCCGGCCATCCTGATTCCTAAGAGGTTTTCCAGGGCTTCAATTCAGCTTCACCAGGGAATGTCCAGTTAAAGCTATGGTCGCTACTTTCATAACTCGTTTCTACAGAAGAGCTTTCGACCTACATTTTGTACTAGCAAAGGATATGGGAAAGTTCTGTAACTCTGTTACGTACAGGTATTAATTAGCACAAAGTCTTAATATTAGATCCTAATACAAGTGCATATCTTTTATTGTAATTTCACAGTACCCCCACTTCACCCCACACTATATACATGCATAATAAAGGAAGGTCCTTATTTGCATCCGACTAAGATGGATATTCGAAATTCGAACATTTGCAACGCTGTACAATTTTCATATTTCTTCAGTTGTGTGTGAATATGTACAGTTAATTGAAAAATATGGTTCACACATTGGTATTTCAGTTGCATAGCATGGGTTAGATGGAAATGTTGATAGTGCTGTGAAACTGAATTATGGTATATCCAAAGCTATTTGTATCCATGAGTCATTTGAAATACCTGCGTTCGTATTAGAAAATTTCTGCGACAAACCAAAAAAAGACAGGCTGGATAACTTTGATTTTGCACATTCCATTCACCAAGATCTCAAATAGAATCACGAATATTATTTCCAAATAGCCATGAATTGGAAGTGAATCTGTAGTGCTCAGGAACTAGGCTCATTTTATCTCCTCAAGCGTTGAAAGAATATTTTGTCTAAACAATTCAGTGTCTTCCCTTTGTTTCTTTGAACTTTGGGTTTCTTCTTTCAAACTGAGTCGTCTGTATAGTTGAAGGGCGTTTCCGTTTCTTCATCGCTGACTCACTCACCACCATTCTCTTCAATGTCTTGCGTGGTGAATAAGATTTTAGGAGCAGGTGTTTTGCAGCCACGCAGATTCGCTTGAAGGGTTTTTCGATGTGCTTACATTGTAAGTTACATTTCAATATAATGATGGTAAATGTTATTGCAGGTTGATGGATGGTATTACAAAGATAAAATGTATGCGAAGTGATACTAGTTCTGGTCATAAATTTTATGGAAAAGAAAGTTGCTGTGATGAAAATATATTATCGTTACGTAATATTTTATTGAAGTTTGTTACGTAGAGGAAGAAAATTACATGAGTAACAGTTCTATTGGGAAACTGGGTGGTCCAGATGAGTAGAACGAAATAGGAGTAGCAATGCTATCTCAGTCTTCCCGATTTTTCGTGAAGATTAGAATTAAAATCTTCTCTTTCCACGAATTTCTGCACATTCATTGCAGTTGCAGAGATGGAACTCAGTTGGGTTGGTTTCACATTTGGAATTTTCTGGGTTCGCGTCCAGCGGCCTCTCATCTTGATAATCCCCCCCCCCCCAATTTCCCTGGTCGCATCAGGTAAATGTTGCGATGGTGCTTTTGAGTAAGGCCATGGCTGATGCTTTCCACAAAAGAGCAGTAATGTCAGTACGTCAGTGCTTGACTGACTACACGCAAAAGAAACTTCGTAGTACTGGTATATGAGATCCAAATAAAGCTGGGATGTGGAGTCCTCGTACGAAAATAGACCAAGATGCATAGGATGAAACTTATTTATACTGTTAACGAAGATCAATTTTACACTAAGACAAACAAAGGTAAGCGCCAGATCAGAACGTATTAGACTTACGTTTTACATAGACTATCCATGTAAGTTCCCTCTTTTTCCTCTATCCCGAATTCATGGTAAAAATTTTGATGGTGAAGGTAGTTGGAAAACTTTCATTTGCAGTTGTACTACCTAGAAGAAAGATTTTTTTGTTAACAATAACTTGAACAAACTACAGAAACAATTAGTAAAACATAGATGCAGTAGCGATTCGTGATTTTTATAAACTGTAGGGCTTGTAAGTGATTATTCGCGACTCTCCTTGTCAACACAACTCCTTTAGTGTTATATTTAAGGAGCGAGAACAGTTTTAATGAAAAGAAAAATACAGCTTTGAAGTCCTTTGTTTTTAGTAGAACAATCGTAGGGAAAATGGTAGCCACTCCGAAAGAGAATGCAATTCTGAAGTATGCTGCTTTCATGTATTCAGCCTTGACAGACAGTTTTAAAGCTACTTTTCTAAGGAAAATACATTCTCGCATGCGTTTTGAGTTGTACTTTAACGAGTTTAATAGATAGATGAGCTGCCATGAGTGGTGACTCATTTGTGCTAATCACGAATGGTGCATTACAAAGAAAAAGTTAGGGTGGATCGTTACTTTCCGTCCCATTTTACGTAAATTTCCAAATCCTATTGCCCTTCTTCATGTTGTAGTAGTAAACACGACTGCAAATTATCACGTGAGACTTCAACACTCGAAGTATTGCACAAAAAGTGTTGCTTTTCTCTCATAACACACGTGCTAGTTGATGTTGATGCAATATCTTGTCTTTCCCAGTTCCTCTTACTTGCTTTTCTTTTATAGTTTCATGTCATATAATTTATTTTTGAAATCCAGCTTTCACTTTTTTTTTTCTCTCCCCTCACTTGCTAACGTTTTGGGACAGTGGCGAAAGGGAAAGTATCTGAAAGATTAACTAAGAAATTAAGCGTAATAATGAAGTATCCTTGTGACATGTTACTATAACAGGTATACTAACCATTATCAATTCGTCGTATCGACAACATCTTCATGGCAAACTAGTCAAACTTGCTTGAAAAAAAATATATCCCTAGTCAAGACTGTTTTCACTTTTGTAAGTATTTTAAGTTGATGAAATTGTTTATAAGTGCACTAACCTTTCCGGTTAGTGATCATGTATGTACACGGAGAGGGAGGGTGGTGTTTCTTTTTTACTGTGCAATTGACAGAACTGAACAAATGCAGTCGCTCGTGACGTGACACTAGATGAAAAATTTCTCTAAGGGTGGCCACACACCTGATATAGCTAGTTGAAACGGTGCAAAGATCTTAAAAGAGTAAGGGGAAGCAATTATTATTTATTTATTTTTTTCGAAGGGAATAAATAATTTTCTGGTAGTTGTACACACTGATTCAAATACTTGCGTAGTATGGCTACACTGAGGTAGTATTTAAACCAGATTAGAAAGACCATTTCAATTTGTTGGTATGCTACGTAACTCACTTCAGTGTTACCAGATTCTTTTTAAAAGATCCATCAGCCATTTTCTCAAATTCTTTGTCATTTTCTCAGATTTTTTAAAAAGCTATTCATTTTCTGATTCTTAAAAAAATCTGTCGGCCATTTTCTCAAATTACCAAAAAAGCTGTCTGCCATTTTCTCAAATGAACAAAAAATCTGTCGGCCATTTTCTCAAATGAACAAAAAATCTGTCGGCCATTTTCTCAAATGAACAAAAAATCTGTCGGCCATTTTCTCAAATGAACAAAAAATCTGTCGGCCATTTTCTCAAATGAACAAAAAATCTGTCGGCCATTTTCTCAAATGAACAAAAAATCTGTCGGCCATTTTCTCAAAT
>JAGDQP010049040.1:0-14601 GCA_022664845.1 Lepisma saccharinum | reverse complement strand
GAGTGTTTAATTTCACGATTGCAACTTCGGCACTTAAAATATAAGTGTCTTACCAAGCCACAACGCGTCTCCAGACAATATTGCAAGTGTTTAAAAGTACACATTTTTCTATGGTTTTCCTGGAGTTTTGTTGTCCATTGTAGGACATGGCTCAAGTTGACAATTCTGTAACCAACTGGATATGGAATCGGTGTTACTTTTTCATTCTCTGGCTCGACTACAAAATTATTACCTGCTTTCCGATCTGAAAAGAACAGTACAAAGAACACAATATACCTATCTATCCACATAGTGTTTACCGTATAAATAGCAAAAATACGCCTATATCATTTTGATTTTGGTTTGAGCCCGTCTGGATTTAGTTAATGCGAATTTTACTGTACTTTACGTCAATGTAAATACTTGAAACTGTTCTAACTGAATGAGCATAGATACACATAAAAAAATGAAAATCGTGTGTGTGGTGGGGGTATGAATTGCATCATTCGATAATCTAAACGAATTCAATTACAAAGGGATGAAATCACTGCGACTAATAAGATTACTAAATATGTGGAAGAATTAACACAATAAAATAATGTTTAACATAGCTAACTATTAAACCGACTTTTTTTTAAAAAACGAACAAGCACTGTGTGTCTGTCTAGTGTGTTAGATTGAGATAACATAAGTAAATATATTAACTAACGATATTGAATTATGGTTGACTCTTTTACAGTATTTCGCCAAAATGTGCAAGGTTTATCTATAGATAAACAATTATCACTTGAGGTCCTATTTCAAAATGATTTACATAATGTAAAAGTCTTATGTTTGACAGAACATTGGGCAAGTGAAGAAAATATGAATTTTATAACCATATCTAACTTTGAATGTAAAACATACTACTGCAGATCTGTAATGAGAAAAGGAGGTCTTGCATATTTAATAGATCAGGAATCAAAACAAGAGAAGTACTAAAGTTTACCATTTAAATGCAGAAAAACATTTTGAAAGTTGTATTTTAGAAATTCCAGATGTAAACTTAGCTATAATATGTATCTATAGAACACAGGATAGCATCATAAATATATTTCTAAGAAAATTAGATCATATTTTAGAACACTATAATAGTACTAAATACACACCTGTTGTAACTGAAGAAGATACAAGATAAAAATGTTATTCGTTTCATTTATCATTTAAAACGTTGTATTTGTAAGGTAGCTGTAACGGAAGAAAAACTGTTGTAATAAATACTGGAGACATGTATGAATATGATCAATAATTATAAAATTGAAAGTGAAACATGTACTCCAATAAACCTCTTCGCACAGAGTAAAAGTTTTTGAATAATAAAGCGCTAATGGCTCCATTGAAGTAAGAAGTCTTACTGGTAACATAATGATTCTAAACAACAGACCAGATTAGAGAGAGATGAAAGGCTTGTGTTGCTGCTGCTATGAAACTTCGGGTTCCATGATGCCATAGTCAGTTAATTAGTTAGAATACACATATTGGAACACAAGTCGAACAGCAACCAATCTGCATTGCCATAAAGGGCTCCCGAAGAACGAAAATTTACTTCCAGTTTTCGTCGTAGAGCAAACTTTTTCATTAAAGAATGGCCTGCATTACACGAATTTAACATGCTTTTAATTTCTTCTTTATCATCATTTTTATTAGTTAATACTCATCTAAGTATTTGATTTTGTTTACATTTATTATTAACATCAAAAAATTTATTTTTGATTAACATTTGATTTCGACTTGTATATTATTTTCTTACCATATCAATAAGTTTCTTAGTTACCAAGGGGGCTCCAGGCGCCTAGAACTCCCCCCTCCTTCGGTGCGCCTATGGTGTGTGTGTGTGTGTGTGTGTGTGTGTGTGTGTGTGTGTGTGTGTGCCACCCGAAGGGCACAAGGTAGAGCGATGTGGTTTTGCACATGTTAGTACCCCAGACCACAGAAACGGTCTTGCAGAGGAACTAGGGATCCCTTCTGTCTAGGGGAGGGGCGAGGAGGAACGAAGCAGATAAAGGGAACAGAGACTAGTTGCAGCAAATCCTCAAGGTTCGGGATCTTACAAACATATGGGTTACACCTTAAACTCATTTCTAGTGGACTACACAAAGCAACAGATCGTATTTATGTATGGGAACGAAGCACTGCGGTTAAAACTTTGGTTTTTGTTGGGGCATGGAGAGTTTGGTGATTTGTCCCCAGAATATTCTTGATTTGTAGATATAATTAAAAAACTAAATGAACAATTTTGGGTGAAGCATGTGATCCCTTCAGAATATTGGGGAGGTGTTGTCATACGTCCCGGTTTTCCGCGACTGTCACCGGTTTAAGATCAACTGTCCCAGTGTCCCGATAGATTCCCTCGAGGTGGTGAAATGTACCGATTTAGGGGAATAAAACTTTTGAATCAATTTCGTTTGTATTTATCGGTTAACTAGACAATCAGTATCTAATAGGTAATGTAATTTAATTTATTTAAAGATTTTTATTGCTATTTTGGTTGCTAAAATTGTCTTGTATAGCCAGTGTTTAATTCAGGAAAAGTGTTCTCGGCGTATTTTAAACTTTTAGAGGGCGTAATTTCTGGTAGAACACTGAATTAACCCTTGTTTTTACCAAATTTGCTTGTTTTTAATTCAGGGTGATTGACTCTCCCACCCACGCCCCGAAAGAAACACTGTGTATAGCTGATTGAATGGATCATCTTCCATGGATTAGCTTACGACAACAGCTACCACAAAGCAGGAAAATCCATTGATTGTGAAATAATTACTAAGATAGAAGGGATCACGAGAAAACTAACAAAAGTAGCTTTGGAAAATGAAACTTCTGAAACTGTGTCAAATTAGTTTTCTCTTTTAATCTGCGCTGATCTTTTTATAATGCGACCCTAGTCCTCTTCCTGCTTAGCAAATTAGGCCAGCTGACGAATATGGTTGGAGACCCCTGCTGTAGACAATCAAAAACCAGTTCTATTAGAAACTGAGAAGCAAGTGATTTTTCCAACAACCTAGCAATACAAAACCTGACTTTTGTAATTCGATCACAATTACTTGATTGATTGTTGGGTGTTGTGCAAGTACACGGCGCTTAGTATGGATGTTTTGAAGTCCGATCTCAATGCATGAACCACGCGTAATGACTCAAGCACTTTTCATTACTAACCTAAAAGGACAAAGAATTTCCGGTCAATGAACGGGAATTTTTACTACACTAATCGATATATATATATATATGCATAAACTTCAATCAATTGTCACTTCTCGCAGCAAAATGTGAAAACAGGATTTCCGTTATTTCGACCATATTTTTCAAATTATTGAGAATTTTGCTAGAAACAATTACTAGCAATATTGGACTCAGCACAACTTTTACTATGCAATAACATATGATTGTATTAGATAAATCAACCAATTTGCTATTTTGTTGAAATTATCCAAAAATCATATCCCCCAAATTATGACATTCGTACACAAGGCCCACCCATGAAGAACGAATAGACTAGACCCTCTGACACGATTCTGCACTCACTGAAACTGTGGATCTGGTATTTTGAGTTTCTGGAGCCCATATGTTGGCCTTATGACACTGGGGGTCACCTACATGGCCTTCTTATTTTAGCCGTCGTGTTTTCATTATTCTTATGACGTCGGTTGAATCATAGTCTGTGAAGTTCTTTATTATGCAATTTTCTCCATTCTCCGATGATTCATCCCGTTTCGAATCCAATGAAAATTTAATGTCAAACACTCCAAGTGCCATTGTTTAAAAAAAACTTCTGTCCACAAGCATGTTCGATGTGCCGACTCGCATGTCCCCATCCTTGTTCCAAGGAACAAATCGATCGGGAAAAGGTGAAAACAATCACATTATGTTACAAGGTATACATTATGTGAAGGCAAATCTATTCAGTTTTCTCCTTTCTATAAAATTTCAAATTTGGCACTTAGAACGCTTGGTACTTTCACTTTTCAATTATTTAATGTGCATTCCAAATCAAAATGACATTTTTTTTTACAAGTTCGCTGTTCATCAAAATTTGAATATGATATTGTTGATTCTTGTGTGGGCCGACGGTTGGATTGAGGCTTTTGTATTTAAAATTTGTTGCCCATTAGGGTGGGCCGAAATTTTTTTCGTAGATACTGGGGTTCGAGTAGTCATCAAAGTTGTGCAATGCTACAAAATAAAGCCATGCCAAACATGGTCGTCCTAAAACAATGTTTAACCGGGAACCTGTCCCCCTAAAAGAAGACTCAATTGTTTCTTGCAAAACAAATAATAAAAATAAGATATCAGTTTCCACATGTTGGGGTTCGAGTAGTCATGAAAATTACGAAATGAAGATAGTCAAATTTGGCCGTTTCTGGCCGTATTCAAACAAAAAAAATTGTCAGGCTCCGAGGCCCGGCTAAATTTTTTGATCCGGCTGTTTCAGCGAACAAACACAACCTAACATTCTACAACTTTTGCACGGTACTCAAACTCAACTTTCTGAAAAAAGCAAATCGATGGGCCGAAAACGGACGACTTTTTTTGTTAGAAAGTTGAGTTTGAGTACCGTGCAAATGTTGTAGAATGTTATGTTTGTTCGCGGAAACACTGATCAGGCGATAAGAGATATCCTTATAACATATTCAGTATAGACGAAAGAGATACAATTTGCTACCCCTAGGAACAGTCACGTACTCCCTCCTAAATTTAACCAACACCAAATATCGTTTCCACGGTTTAGCAGCGCAAACCGCAACAGCAACTTACAACTTCCCACTGCACAGATTTAAAATGTATTAAGTCACTAGGAAATGTATTTGTCTCCATTTAAACTTGATCTGGTAGTAGCTCGGTATATTAGACTTTAAACGTTTGGGTAAGATGTTTTCATCTCATCTTAGAGCAGAGTTGCAAGTAAAGTTGAGTTAGGATGTGTACATGGAAAGCTCGGGGATATATGCAGTCATCACGTAAAATACGGATTAAAATGAACATAGTCAAAATTAAAGGCCGGGGAAAAGCCGGAAATTTTGGGGAAAAAACAGGAAAAAATGTTTTTTTCCGCGAGGCAAAAAAAAACATGGTTTTATTGACGAAATCGTTTGTTTGTTTGTTTGCTTTTTCATTACGAATATTCACTAGTAAGCAGATGCCTTGTAGTTTTCACCAAGGTTAATGGTTTAGCGAATGCAATGTATCTCAAGGCTCTTCCAACCTTTTAACTATTCGTAAATTCTTAAAGATTTGGGGGACTCAGCCACGATGCTTTTTCCTCTGTCCTGGATTCCCACCATATAAGCTAGCGTAAATATAAATGTGTGTATGACAAAAATCCGGTTGGGATTTCATTACACAATAAAAATAAAGTAATAGTAATTATTTTACAATAGTATGGAATGTATTTGTTTTCGGAATACTGGCGCAATGTACAGAATGACTGAATACCGCAAATAAAATGTAGTTTCACATCACAGTCACACACAAGATGTATTCCTTGATCATAATACTCTGAATTTAATATTTCGAACAATTATCATTACGTAATGAACAGTAGAGCAATACATGTCTTTAGATTTACTCATAGTAATACATTCTAATTTCGAATAGCACGTATAATATTCACAGTAACATAAAATACGTTGCTTAATTCCAACTCGCGTTTGTCTAACACCCAGATTTTTTATATCAATTTAAGGTGACATTCTTACTGTTTACTCCATACGAAAGTGTTCCACAAGTATTCAGTAAGCATTGCATTTAAATATGAAAATTATACTCTCTGACTATAAGAACGTACAAAATAAGTATTAGTAGTACCGTGCACATACTGATCTTAATTCGCCCTAAAACTGTTCAGAGTTCGAACGGGTTTATCATATTTATAAGGCAGTATTTACTTTCATAAAACACGACTATTCTTGGCTTTTGGTAAAATATATATTTTAAATCTTTACGGTTAGCAAAGTTATTAAGATGGAGCAAGAAACATAGGTTTTCCGCTGCATTAGATGATCCCATCATAATGCAATAGGCCTATATGATACTGGCTGCAAGATGTAATCGATTGAATGTACATTTATGGAATACAGTTTTGCTTCTGGGAGTTCTAATACAGATTATATTATTATAAACGTATATTTGTAACAGAAACAAAAATATTTTAACTATTTATTAATGTTCAAATAATGTTAGGTACACCGAAATGGCAAAAAAAAAACTTTCTTTTGCAAAGTAGCACAAAAAATTGGAAAAAAACGTTCTTATCTAATTTTTATCCGGCGCTCAATTCTTCCTTTTTTAAAAAACATTAGTCAAAATACATAATCATACGTACTGTCTTCTCCAGCTGCTATCTAATCGTTAGCTAATTTAGACCTATTTCAGTTTAAAGAGTAGACAAGTAAAACGTTCATAGGATATTCTGCTACGACAGAAAACCTCATCCACGAGAGGATGCAGTAACTCTTCCTGCTTAACAGGGTTCCACATTTCACCATTCTCGATTAACTATTTCTTTGTGTGATGAATAGCCAGATCTCAAAATTTTCAGAATTCAAACATACAAATACATCACAACGATCAGGCGTAAATGTGTTTGGAATATCGTGCACGTTATGTCAACTTAAATGAAACATGTTTAATCTCTCTCATTTTTCATAATAATTAATAAGTATGTGACATTCCTTTGTCATAATTTCTAAAAAGAATTTACATACTTTTTATTTATGGAATATTTTTGTAACCAAGAACCTTATTGAGTCTCGCTTCCATTAAGGTTTTATTATGTGCCTTCGAATTTCACAAAGTTGAGAGTTCCGCCGGAATCCGCGGAACTCTAACTGTGCTCATGACCTGACACCAGTGATCGTTTCACCACTGCAGTCGTCTATTACCCTATACTGCACTGTATAAATGATTAAACATAGCCATCCAGGTTTGCAATAACAATCTCTCTCATTGGTAAGAAACAGATCAATAGTTCGTTGAATGTATCCAAGTTCGTAGAATAACTCTTACTCCTGATGTTTATACAACTCCGTTTTATAAAAAAATAATCGACAAATGGAATCTGAGATACCTACATGGCGCAAACGAATTATTATTACCTGCCGGAAGTTCGTCAAATTCAAGAATATTTTGGCCTAACTTTACTTCAGAGAATTTCTGGGAATCCTTTAGTTTATTTGTGGAATCCCCTGAACAATTTCAAAATATGCATTTTTGAACAGAGCAGGTTGAAAGTCTTTGAGGCTACTTTGCCTCCGAAGTTCTACCCTTAATGGAATTGGAAATATCAAACTCTAAAAATCATGTTGCAATGCTTTCGGCAGCCTGTAGCTCCAAAACTAAACGGAATTCGACAAATTACAGAGACACATGTTTTCCTTAATTTGATGAGAACTTTTCGTTCGTTGACTTTTGACAATCAATTTTTGTCCACCCTATATATATGTCACTCTCTGTAAAATTTTAGCATTCCTCACATTAGTTTAGACGCCATTAAACAAAGTAGTGAGTGCCACGTTTGCAGTGTACTTGCCGCTACGAGTCCTGTGTTGTAAGTATATTTTTAGATAGAAAGATACTAAAAGCACCATTCATCAATTCATTGTTAACAATAATATGCACAGACCTCCACGTCATTAACGGCGGTTTCTCAGATCACTTAGCACAAGTAGTTAAAATAAGAGTTATGTCGAACATAAAATACAATAAAATTAACCGTCAAACAACATACAAACGAAGGTTCAACAATGCGAACCTGGCATACTTTATTTATCTTTTAAGCAAAGAAAATTGGAATGAAACTTATTCCGGAAATGATGTAAACGTAGCATGGAATTTTTTTCTAGAGACCTTCTCTTAATACCTTAATTTAACATATCCCGTTGTAAAAAGTACAAGAGCAGCGCAACAGCCCAAACCTTGGATAACCACCGATATAAGGATATCTAGTGAAAAATTACGATTTCTGAACATAGAAAACAGAAAATTGAACCTATCAACAGAATCGGAAATATATTACAAGAAATGTAATACCTTGTATAAACGCGTGTTGAGAGCTGCAAAAAGACTACACAATGAAACTATTATTAATCTGGCACACAACAAAAAAATGAACTCAATACGAGCAAACGCGAAATAAATAACCTTCAAATAAATCATAATGATATAATAATACAAGACCCCAGTAGAATAGCAAACGTATTTAATAACCATTATGTTTCGTTGTCCCAAAAATATGTAAACAATACCTCGCCTTCTAGTATGAAACCGCCATCAAATGGATACAACGAGGCAATGTATCTCGTCCCGGTTAATATTACTGAAGTTATAAGAATAGTAGGAAAAATGAGTTGCACATGGTCAGTAGGTACTCATGGCGTACCCGCAAGCATTACAAAGAAAATTATTAGGAAAAACAATGTATAAGAAAGGAGATAAACTGAACATAGGAAACTATAGACCCACCTCACTCCTTTCCACCTTCTCAAAAATGATGGAAAAACACAACCTGATTACAAGTGATCAAAATGGTTTCTTAAAAGTTAAGTCGACTGAAACCGCTATTTATGATTTCATGGAAACGGTCCATCAAAATCTGAACAAAATGTTATTTCCTTGACCTATCTAAAGCGTTTGATTTAGTGCCGCATAAAGAACTCCTATTAAAACTAGAAAACTATGGAATAAGAGGGATTGTTTATAATTGGTTTAAAATATACTTAATAAATCTCAAACAAATTGTAGAAATACCATATCACACAAAGAAAATAACCAAATTTCGCAACATTTATCGGAAAAGCAGATAATAACTTGCCATTGTTCGGTCTTACGTCCACTTTTATTCCTCATATAAATAAACAATTTACCATGTAACATTCACCCGGCTAAAACAACACTGTATGCGGATGACACTAATGTGATATTAAAGGCAAGTAGTTATGATAAGGCTACAAAAACATAATTGAACTATGTCAAAACTTGATAATTGGATTGCTCTGAATAAACATGTATTAAATGCCGAAAAGACACAACTAAGCAATTTTCACCATTCGCGAAACAAACATATGCGACCAACGACGCTTAAAATTGAATCCAAAAAAGTGGATTATGTGAAATCAACAAAGTTTTTAGGAATTTTCATCCACGAAAACTTATCCTGGGATGAACAACGAGCAGAACTTGGCAAAAACGTGTTCTGTATGCAATCAAGGTACTTACGAATGTACTAAATGAGTCAACCTTGCAAATTATTTATATCAGCTTATTTCAGTCACATCTAGCGTACGGGATTATATTTTGGGGTAATGCTTACAAAATTCAAAATATTTTTAAAATACAAAAGCAGGTCATTAGAATCATGGCACATGCTAAGCCAAAAGAACACAGTAAGCCTATTTTTCAAAGATTCAATATACTTTCTTTACGTTGCTTGTATATTCTAAATTTACTCGTATTTGTTAAAAAGCACCTTGAAGGTATACTTATTTGTGTAGAAGACCAACACAATTATTGTACTAGAAACAAAACAGGACTTCTCTTTAGTGGAATATAGGACTACCCTGTACGGAAAAGGAAGCAAATACAGTGGTATTATTCTATATAATAAACTTGTTAAACACATAAAGAATCAAAATTCAGATAGTTTATTCAAACAAGAACTTCATTTATTTTTTGATATCTGCTTCTATACACTCAAAGAATACACGGACTCTTAACGATCTTTGTGAATACTACATTAAAAAATGTAGGTACCAGAGGGTTGCATCATGAAACATGACAGTGAGGTAACATAGATGTCGATTGCGTAATGAATATTATTTTACATTTGTTGTGTTATGATATCCATATCGATGTATCCATTCACAATTTATTGTGCACGGTGATTAGTTACGAATAAATGTAGATAATCAGATAAACAGCACTTTTCAATGTAATATATGTTATATGTGTTGTAATATACAGTCCTTCACTGTGTCCTTCAGATCATCGTCCGAGTTAAAGCGCTTCCCTTTGAGATGCCTTTTAGCGGACAAAATAGATGGAAGTCGTAGGGCGACATGTCCGGGCTGTAGGACGGATGCTCAACCTGCTCCCACTTGAACTTGTCCAGTACACTCAAATTCTCCCGGCCTTCACGCAAACGGACACTCCGCTTTCTCACTGACTTGTCGGACACACAGTCTCCCCCGTATACGGCATCATTCGGCGATGAATATCGGCCGGTTTAACGCCTTCCCTAGTCAGAAATCTGATAACACCTCGCTGCTTCTCAATTGTCGAATTGTTCAATGTGAATACCATGATTTCCTCACACGCACTGCCGCGTCAACTGGACGGAACACACAATTTTCTGATTCTCTCCTGCGTCATATGAGAGGCTCCCGCGCATGCACACAACCACGCCGGACAATACATTCTCTTCCCTAGATCTCGCACTACGTTATCCCACAGCAACATATTCATATTTCAACCGGTTTGGTTTTTACGACGTTTCGTACCTTTTCATTTGAACATTCCTTGTATTTCTAGTAGAGGAACTGTGTTGGTCCCACAATTAAGCGTAACTAAGCGTAATTAATTAATTAAGCGTAACTTCAAGGTGTTTCTTAACAAACACAAGTATCTTAAGTATGTATTGGCAAGGTAGTGGAAGAATACAGAGCTTTTTAAAGATTGGCCTGCAATGTTCTCTAGGTTTAGCACCTGTTATGATTCTAATAACTCGCCTTTGTATTTTAAATATGATAATGGCTTTGCTTGCATTACCCCAAAATATAATGCCGTACATTAGATGCGGCTGAAATAAGCTGAAGTAGATCATTCTTAAAGTACAATCGTTCAGTATATTTCTAAGAACCATAATTGTATACTGAACACAGTTCAGTTTTTTTTGCTAAGGTCTAATATGTGCTTATCCCAGAATAGGTTGTCTTCTATCCATATACCCAAAAACTTTGTTGATTTTACGAATTGTATTGCCTTGTTTGCAATTCTAATCATTGTTGGTTCTGCGTGTTTGTTACGCGAGTGGTGAAAATTTATTATTTGTCTTTTCAGCATTAACTATTAGTATATTCACTCTGACCCAGTTAGTCAGTTTTGACATAGTCTCATTTAAGTTTTCTTTGATATGTTCACGATTATTAGCTTGTGAAAAAATATTATCCATAAATGTATAATGTACGGTAATAGATAGTAGCTGCAAACTGAGATTGCAAACCTACATGAAATTATTGAACTGCTATCACAAGACATTATTAATATCCGCACTGGTAGTGAAAATCGGGAAAAAGAAAATAATACGCAACATAGTGCTGTAGCTATACAAAGCACAGCTAATATAAGAACAGAGATGAAACACGCCAGTGAAACAGCTTTCGGCGCAAAGGATTATGCTTCAACGGTGAGAAACCGCAAAAAGAAACAAACGGCAGGTACGATGGACAAGACCAAAAAAACTAATGCACTTTCCAACTCTCAACATTACAGAAATTACAAGCTCCTACACAATCTTATTCCCAGACCAGTATAAATAACAAAATCCTTAACCATGATCAATACAATGTACCGGTATACAATAAATTCAGTATGTTAGAAGATTCAGAAGTGGCGCAATTCACAGAAAATGAAAGTGTAGTATGCTCAGAAGTTCAAAAACGTTGTAAAGTTAATGTTAAATCTAAAAAAAAAACATTAATATATACAGTGACAGTCATGGTAGAGGTCTTGCTAGCATGCTTCAATGAAAATCACAGTCAATGATTGTCACTGGTTTTGTCAAACCTAATGCAAGAAGTAGTGAGGTAATAAAAGGTATTAAACCTTTTAAAAGGTAATAAAGGTATGATCGAAAAGGCGTGTTATCAGCTATATATTACATTGAAACGTAACACTAGGTGTAAGGATGTTGTAGTTGGTCTGGTTCTAAGACATGACTTAAGCAAAGGAGTCATGTGTAAATAATGAAATTAAAAAATCTAACATCAGGCTAGAGAAAGTGTGTAAACAATACAGAAATGTGGCTTTCTTAAACATAGAACCATTAGACAGACCATATTTTACGAGACATAGGCAACACTTAAACATGAAAGGAAAGGTTTGTTGCAAGTGCCCTTCATGACATTATTCAAAATAAGCCCAGCGTTCCCACAACAGATACACCTAAAATTCCTCTATTGTGGAAAAATGAGGGAAACGTATAAATATCTCTGAGTTGTTCTCCTTCCCGAGAACAACTTACAGATGTTCCAACGCAGACAATCCAGTTCCGAAAAATATAGTAAAATCGGTAAGACAAAAAATCCAAATGAATTATTGTTCATCAGAACATACAATCTGTTCGGAACAAACATATCAATATAGAGGTTATGCTAGATCTATTAAACGTTGATGTTCTTTGCTTATCGGAACACTGGCTTGACTATAACGAAACCATAAATATTCCTGGGTATAGATTTGTATCAAAGTATTGTAGAACCAAAAGCAAGTGTGGCGGTGTATGTATATTAGCAAAAGACAGTATAAACTACACAAGTCCTAAAATAATTGACAAAAATATTTGCATCGAAAAACAGTTTGAATACACTGCAATTGAGATTCTAAACAAAGGTAGTAAACTTCTCGTCATAATCATTTATCGAACATCAGACTCAAAAGTAAACATATTCCTCAACAAAATAGAGGATCTTTTACAGGAAGTGATCAATAAATACGATAAAATTGTGTTGTGTGGCGACTTCAACATAGATACACTAAAACAAAGCAAAGATACAGAAACCTTTCTCAACATATTAACAGGCATTAACCTTCACAGGACAATATTTGAACCAACACACTTCACCAAAAATTCTAGTAGCTTGGTTGACAACATATTTACAAATGTTAACGCAGAGTACCCACATAGCAAAATGACGTCCCAGGGATATCTGACGGATCTCCTGGCAGGATATCGGGACGTCCGTAGGACGTCCTGTTTAAGTCCCGTTTACATCCATGGGACGTATAGTTATAATTAATCCTTTGTATAACTATACGAAGACATATCCTTCGTATAGTTATAATTAATTAAATAATAATAATAGTAAGGTCGATTTAATTTATAGAAATTCCAAGTATGTAATCCCGCACGGCTTTCCGGGGGACATCCAGGGGACCTCCACACGGGATGAACTGTTTGTATTGCCCACAGAGTTATCCCACGGACGTCCTTAGGACATCGCTGTGGGAGCAGGACCATTCTGACGGTAATGGGATCTAAATGGGACGTCCCAGGGACGTACTCTGCTATGTGGGTACTCTTCAGAGTGTATCAACATGGGATTCAATAATCACGTAGGACAAGGGCTTTACCTAAAGTGTTACTTAAACAAAAAACAACACCCACCTAAACGCAGTAAATGGGGAGAACATCACTCAACTTCTTTCTGATTTAGAAAACGAAGAGTGGAGAAATTATCACTTCAGTAAAGACATAAATAAAATGTATCGTTCACTTATTCAGAAATTTAAACAAAATTTCGAAAGCGCCTTTCCTACTACCACAATAATAGTAAATAGAACTGTCAAAAACCCATGGATCACAAAGGGCATTCGGGTCTCAAGTATTAATATAAAGGATCTATTTCATCTTAGCAAACGTTCAAACAATCAACGTCTTTTGGCATACTATCAATAATATAAAAGAGTGTATAAAAAGTCATTATTGAAGCTAAAAGAAACTACTGTAGCTGTAAGATGAATAAAGCCAATAACAAAGCTAAAGAATCGTGGGATGTAATTAATTTTAAACTGGGGAAGAAAAAAAAAGAGTTTCAGAATAAAGAGTTAAAAGTAGAAAATAATAAAACAATTAGGGATCCAAAACTTGTATCGGAATATTTAAATTATCACTTTTGTACTGCATCACAGAAAATACAACCTAATACTCTGAAAACAAAAAAATGCTACCCATACAAAACCTTTAAATTCTGTAACTAATTCATTCTTCCTTGCACCAACCACACCACACGAAATAATCCAAGTGGTAAGTAAATTCAAGAATAAAGCGTCGGTAGGAATAGATGAAGTCCCGCAATTCCTATTAAAAAAAAGTGTGTACATATCATAGCACCAGCATTATCTGACATATTTAACGCGTCACTTTAGCATGGAGTCTTCCCTGAATCATTGAAACTCTCACTAATCAAGCCTATGTTTAAGAAACGAAATAGAGATGAAGTGGATAAATAACGACCTATATCTCTGGCCTCCACTTTTACAAAAGTAATTGAAAAATAGTATATAAACGGCTTCCGAGTTTCATAAACAAGCAACCCACATAGCACATAATGTATAATAGATATCTGAAGGAACGGAAGACGCTTGTTTTTTGTTTAGTGACTCAGCATCAGCAAACGGTTTTAACGGCAGTTACCTGCTAGTGGGAAGTTGTGTGATGAAATATTTTTGATGTCACAGTATTTGCTAGAAAAGCTGTGAAAATAAAAAGAATAATCTCCAGAAAAAATCATCAATCAGATGAGTAATAATAATATAATTTCTCTATGTTTTAACAGTATGTGTTTATGTTTTCGACACCCGCGAGAAAATATAATA
>JAGDQP010049039.1:0-14601 GCA_022664845.1 Lepisma saccharinum | reverse complement strand
TAGATTTGAAGTCTCTGTTAAGATTTCTTTAAAGATAATGGTATTCATTAATGACGTAAGAAACAAACTATAGTTTGTGAAAGTTATTTTCTGTTTAATTGCACTCAAATTTGAATTATTGACGAAAAATGAAAAAAGCCGGGAAAACCTATTTGGATTCAGCCTTAAGTTTCAATCCAAAGAAATAGTTAATTATTTTTAGCTTGTCTTATAGAAACAGTATGTATTCTGTTTATGATTCCCGTTAAATAATAATAATAATAAATAGGCTTCGAATTTTTAGGTTCTAAAAAGCTCAAATTAGGATTTTTAAATAGTTTATTTTAGGATTTTATAGGTTTTTAAAAATGTTGTTCAGGATTTTAATTTATATTACAGAAAAGGACATTTTAGCCCTACATTTACTTACATTTTAACACTTCGTTTAGTTTGCCCTTTGGAACGTTTTTTTTTAACACTATTTAGTAAACTTTAACCTAACCAATCTTGTACGGAATAAACATATTAATAAAACTTACCTGGAATTGTTAGTGGTAGTTGAAATCTGGTAAAGCATAAGCATAGCCTGTTTATTCCTTTACTTTTCTAGAACTGCAATGAACCTTCAGCATAAACATCACTTCCCTTTCCTAGAATTACACTAAGGAAGAAAATATTTTTAGTTATTGTTTCCAGTACTTTCCACGTTACTGTAAACAAAGGAATCACTTGACTTTCTGGAGTGGTACTGAACAACGAAATATTTTGAAAGATTCTCTAGTGTGAACCTTTTTCTATCGTTTGTCAAAATTCTCTTAAATGCTGAAAAACTACGTTCTTCATCACATGATGTAAGAGGTGCATATTTCATACTGGCTATTTCCTCGGGGTTCCACAAAAGAAAAGCATTCTAAAAGTTAAAAATAACTATAAACGACAATTTAGGACGTTATAGGTTCTAAAAGCTAATTTAGGATATTTTAGGTCCTAACCCCCAAATTAGGACATTTTAGGTCCTATCCTTTGGATCATAGCAACTTAAAATGTTTAGAAAATCTCCATTAATTATGCAGGAATAAAATAGGATCAAACCTAAGAATCCGAAGCCAAATTAATAAAGGACGTGAAGGTTATACAGAAAGACACTAAATATATTAATAAACGAGAGAAGATCTCCAAAACTTATTGTGGTGGGCAGAAGAACTCAAAACTGCATACTGGCCACCTCCAGTAACGATCCGAAACCCAATACCATTCCAGACCGCGTATTTGGTGCCTGCTGCCGTCTGACATAGCTAGTTGTTTACTCGTCGGTTCTTACGATTACGTTATTATTATTATTATTATTATGCACAATGCATCAAAGCAGAAACTACAATCAACTCGGAATAATAGATTCCTCGTTTGGATATTGTTTAATAAATTTATAATACACTTATTTGTTATCCAATTGTTTTCGTTTCTTAGTAATCTCATCACGTGCGAGTTCATCATAGCAACTTCCAAAGAGGAGGAAGCATTTCTCTGACATGTAGGATATCGTATTAAATGCTCCTTCATATCCGAGGCCGGTGAATATTAAAAGAGAGCCGGAAAAGATTTTTTCCCAACTATTCTCCCTACAAATCAAATACTGAATCTCATTAACATTCAAGTTTTCTCTAATATATGCAATAATAAACAAGTTAAAGCTTTTACTTATACATGTAATGTTAAAGAAGTTAAAGGTTTCCCATCTTTCTATCTATCTATATAATATCAAAAAAGTTATCTCATTTGTAAATTCGTATATGTATTTTAGTTTTGAAGGTAGTATTTGTGTTCATTCTGATTTATATAGGAAGTGGCCGATGGGAGGATTTTCTATGTTCAAAAATTGCACAATGTTTCAGTTGAAAACTATTTTTTTAAAGAAAAAAAAACCATAGTAATCTATTTTGATTCTCATACATTTTGGTTCGACATTGCCACATTGTATATATTTTGCGCTTTGAAAAAATTCTGTTACCGTTCATTTTTTTAATTTTATTTTTATTTTTTTTAAAATGAAATGTTTACCAAAAAGGTTATAGCAACATTACACTAGGATTGGTGGTTTTATCAAATTGTAGATTTGTTTTTTTCTAGTTTCAGTTTTGTTTGTTTGCATTCAAATACTTTAGAAAATGTATATCATTTGTTTATTATTTTATGTAGATATGTTAGTCTCTAGAAATCAATTAGTTGTGTAGTGCTTATTTGATGCAAGTGACTATGATCCCGCATAAACATTTATTTTGTTGTTAAAACTAGTTTTAGGTTTGCTTGCTGGAACTGTAGAGCTTTATAGTTTCTGCAATGAATGATGAATTCTGCAAGAAGATGATAATGTTGTTATGCCACAGTGATGGTTTTTCCCGTGGTTTTTAGAAGTGTTGTATGGTAGTAATAGAAGTATATGCTTACATTCTTTTTTTATTCATTTGTTTTGATGTAAAATTAAAATAATGCCTCCCTTTTTGCAGTCCGACACACCAGGAGTGCCCTGGTCTAAAGTAAGCCCATCCAGAGTTTGTATTGACTTATCCCATGTAAACTCTCTGCAATCATTTGTCCAGCTTCTTGTTGAGAAGAATGTAATGAATCTTGGATTTGATTAGCATGTTGCACATGCACTACTTTCACCACTTTCTCTCTCTCACTGCATCTACTTTCTCTGCCTACAAGAGATACACTTTTGCAAGATAGAGACAGGCTTTTGTCATGACCTACGCAAGTAATTTCGATTATATTTTTCTTTCTGCTTTAAAGATTATTTTAAAAATATTTTGATCATGAAAGATATGTGGAAAGCCAGACATAAAGGTTGTTTTTCTAAATACTAACCTTTCTTTTGTGTACAAACAATACTGAGGAAGAGGTCTTGTAAGTTTCTTGATAGCGTAACTAACGAAAAGGAGCCTTATAATTCAGTTTACTTCATCTGTCTCTCCGTGTCCACAAAATGAATCTCAGGAACCAGAAGGTGAAGAGAGGTGTCGTTAGAAAGATCCTGGTAGACTAGGTTAGTGCCACCAGGACCGTCTTGATTAGTGGGTTGGGTCAATGTTGCCAACCCATTTATAGAAGAAATTAATTTTTCAAATTGCTGCCATTCCGTTAGACTTACTCGAACCGAAATTGGCATAAACATTATTCGACACAATAGAAAAATACTGTTGTTGTCTCCATCTCCAAGCTGTCAGTGTTGCCAACTTATTTTTTTTAAAATTTGTTCCATACTGTTGGACGTATCCGTATCAAACTTGGCACCAATATTATTCAATACAATAGAAAAATGCTGTACCACCATTCCCAACCACCTCAGTTGTCAGCGTTGCCAACGTACGTTCAAAATTAAATTTATTTCCAATCGCTAGACTTTTCTGCACAAAACTTATCATAAACATTATTCGGCACGATTCAAAAATACTGTGGATGCTCCCATCCCTAAGCAACCCAGCTATCAGTGTGGCCAACCCATTTTGTAAAAATGAATGTATATGTGCCTGAGATGCTATAAAGGGACCTGAGGCTTCACGATTATTGGTAGAATCGCAGCCTTAGCTTGCTTTTATATTATAAACGGGAAAATGTTCGTTATTGTTCGTAATTTTGTACAATTTGTCCAAGGATTTTCAGTATCGATAATAGAAGATTTCCAAACGGGGTAAAAATGGTGTGATTACTGTGAATGTAAGGGATTTATCACTTTAAATAAGGATATTTGGGCAAGGACATTATATATTTAGTGGGTTTTGGTCTGTTACTAGAGGAATAGGAGAAAGTGGGAGGATAAAACAGGGAGCTTGTTATTTCCTAAATTTTTGTAAACCCTGTTAGATTGATTTAGATATACAGATCTCGTAATTAACCTTTTCAGACCCTCGGTTCCGAAGAATTCAGATGTGGGTCTGTTACTAAATATCCAGAGATCCGAACGGTACGAATTGTAAAGGTTAAGAGAAAGTTACAACTTTCTATACCGTAGCTGCAAACACTAGGGAAAACGAATAGCAGTAGCTTTAAACTCAAACGTATGGAAAACGAGTTATATATTTTATGACCTTTGGCAATAAATACACAACAAAACTGATATAGCGAATAAATACACAACATAAATTTTAGCCTTCAGCGTAAAGTCATTTGGAAGGTAGTGGAATAAATGTATTTGTTATGAAAAGTATACAGTTCACGGTAATGTGACGTACTAAACAAGAGTAGATAAGTACCTGTATATTGGAAGCAAGAAGTTTTATAGATGTGAAGAAAATTAAATTTGAGAAAATGGACTGAATAGACAGTGGAGGCTAAGGGGGAGAAAGGGGGGGAATCAGAGATAAATAGATTTCTTAGTGTGACCATATTTGAAACTTTGGGAAAAGAAAATCATAAGAAAATAAAAGGAGATATTGAAAGTTCTTGGGAGAATAAAGATTTGGAAACATAAGTTAAGTAAGAAAAAGAGAAAATGATTGACAATAAACATGCTGGGAAAGTTGATCTTCCACATTTCATTAAGCCAATATTTTCTCACATAAAGTTTAAAGCTTAGGGTAGTGGCGGTGGACAAAACTATAAAAATATAAGCTGCGTTGTGATTACATGCTGTGGTTTACCCACTTTATAGAGAAGCTATTACACCGCTGCTTGTTCAGTCAATTGACTTACGGAAACAAGTTGCGGGAGCGAAAATGAAATTGATATATATATATATATATATATTTCAGAGGTGGTCAAACCGCGGCTCAGGGAAATATGTTAGCTGAGATCTTTCTGTATCACGATTCATATAAGAAGCGGAATAAATATTTATTAATCTTTATAGGCATTTACCGAGTATAAATTGAGAGTCTATTGGATTGAAATATGAGATCAGGATAATATTAAAATTCTTAGTCCTCATTTTAAATATAGATTTGAGTCAGATGTAAAGACATTTTGTATCAGTGATTATAAAGGAATTGTGTTGGAAAATCAATAATTCTATACGCCATCACTGACAATGTTAGGTTCAGTGTCGGAGCTTGTGATGTCGGGACTATGGCGACTAGTGCTTTGAAATTAGCGAAATGTTGGTGTGCGATACTTGGTGCTTGGTTGCGTTTCTGTATTGGAGCTTGTTTCATTTCACTTTATTTTTTCAGAAGTGTCTATGGAATTTTCAAGACCAACGATAAACAAATACCAACGTCTCTGTTTCGTTCCCTGTCCAAATAAATTGCGCAGTCATAGGCTTATATAGCATCACACATAACGTTATGTTAGAATAGACAGGGATTTCTTAATATTAGGCCAAACTCCATAGACGAATTTCTGACACCAAAACAACAAAAAATTCATGTAAGAATGAGTCCAATTCCACGTAATTTTCAACATACAAGGTTTCCAACTTGAAGCATATAATTTACCCCTGATAATGGTAAAGAAAATAAATATTTCGCGTACGTTATCGGCTTATCAGTGTTGTCATCCTGGTATTAATTTTATCAATTTGTTGTAAGTCTGGGCTTCGTGTATGAAGTCTATCATTACTCGGGGATATTAAAACTGACCTATATACATCAGACTTTCAGAAAGTTAAGTCGTAGCCACCGCTCTTAAATGTAAATTAACCAAGCTAATAATTAAAAATTCACGAAGCTCGTTTCCTTAATCACCATACTATTTTTTCGGTGCAGGCTCACTCCCGATCAAACTTCTCCTGTTCACACTTTATTTGTGACTGAATTCTACTTCTTATTTCTATCAACCAGTCGACGAAGTCATATGGACTCTACAACTTATTGTGGATTATTAATCCTGTTAATTTACCCTAGATAAGTTTTATTCACACGATTGGTTTCGTAACGAGGATAACATGATATGTTTACCAGATATTTTTCGTTGAACAAGTACACAATAAAAACTTTAAGAATATTAAAAGCACTATTATCGAAAATCTTTTCGCGTAGCCAGACGTACGCTTCATCAGGTGAATTTAGAGATGAGGTAATGTATATTTAAAAGGAGAATTTAGGAATAAGTAGTAAGTGTGACCTTACCAACTGTGTGTATCATGTTGGTAAAATGGCGGCAGTTCACGTCAGAAGCAGGAAGGAGGTGTGAGATCCTGTCTGATGGAATGCATCCGTCTTTTAAGAACTTATCTGAAACATTTTCTGTAAATGTGAAATGAAGCAAGATAAAGGCTATGGAAACTAAATAATATAATAAAAATAAAACATAACAACCACCATCCCTCCAACACTACATAGTCTTAACCTTGCTTCATTTCTCATATACAAGTCCGTCACATGGGTTCTTTTGGTTGATTTTAAGACGGATGCACTCCATCGGACAGGATCTGATACCTTCTTGCTACTTCTGACGTCGTTTTACCTGAAAGATACACACAGTTGACAAGGTCAAACGTGCTGCTTATTTCTAAATTTTCCTCTTATCGATATTACCTCATCTTTAAATTCGCCTGATGAAGCGCATGTCTGGCTACGCGAAACTATTCAGTGTTTTTAATACTCATAGTGTATTTATTGTGTACGTGTTCAACGAGGATCATCTGGTTATTCAAAAGTAAGCAAATCAAGTTTTATTATTTTTATTTTATTCCTCGGAAACTTAAGAGTATTGTTCAGTTCCGGGTAGGATGCAGAAGAGCGTATAGAATTTTCCGATTCTGATTCAAGTTTATTTAGAACCTTAAAACAAACTGTTTTATTATGCTAAGCAATTATCACGAACCTCTTTATATCACGCTCTAATCGAATAAAACATTATCACTGACTAAACTAATTTGTGTCCGCAAATATGTTCATTGATCTGACTGAAATCATTTCAGTTTTAGCCTGGCCTCAATGTGGGATCCGAACCACTCTTCTGTTTGAATCGAAGGCAAGGTTTCGGATGTACAGACCAAAATGCATACTAGCCTTTCCTCATCACTCTATCTTGTCTCATTGGTAGTTGGATTAGAGTACTCTGCCATAAACCTCGGTGTGCTTTTTTTTACTCTGCGAAATCAATCAGTTTTCGATTCATATAGTTTATTTCAGTATGTTGCTACACAAGTGTGTCTAATTTAAATATTTTGCATCGATTTGTTGAAGACACGTTTCCCTGATACGTAATGGGTCAGAGTGTATTCGATCTTGTAGGATCTCTTTCTTTGTGCATCGTGTGCATCAAGCATGTGAATATTTATTATCAGTTGCCTCTTTTTCTATATAAATGATCACCCTGTATATTTCGTTGGCATGCGTATTTTTTGTATGTGAACTATTTTTAAAGCATGTTTTTTTTTCTACGATTGCTTTCTCTGTAGTGTATTAGGTTTAGTTTTCTTTTGTTTTCAAGGATATTTACTTTTATAGTTAATTTAAGGTTAGTGTAAAACAACTATCTCTGACGTTAGATGGCAGCTCTATCTCCTTATGTTTTTATTGTATTTTTATTGTTGTACGAAATTCTAACGCTGCTTCTACAAATTCAAGGCTAGAGAGTTCAAACTTTCAGAGAAGATTCATAACTATTTTAAGAGTTCAATCCATGCCAATTTTTTTTTGTTCATTGTTGAATGAGCTTCATTGTTGTTATGAATATCCAAACCTTAACAATGAAACTCTTTCAACAATGAACAAAAAGAAAATGAAAAATTGACACGCATAGAACTCTTGAAGTGGTTATAGACTTTCTTGTCTGAAAGTTTGAACTCTCTAGGCTTGAATTTGTAGGAACAACATTGCAATATCGTGAAAAAAGAAGACATACAGAGGTAGTGCTGCCATCTAGCTGTACAGAACGTTGCTTTACAGTAACCTTAATGCTTATAGTTAAAACGTTTTTGTAACTAAAATTTAGTTTCGAATTCAGAGCATATTGCGTTTCTATAGCAGCTTTTAAAATTTTATGCGAATATAAAGGATCTGGAATTTTGACGAGGATGTTTTTTAAAAATGAAGCTTATGCGCGAATAAACGTCTAAGTGACATTAAAAAAAAAACACACGTACATTTTTATATACAACAGGAAAAATATGAGGCATAAAATATTCATACTTTGCATGAATATATGTTAAACTAAAGTCCGCTTGTGTGCAAAGTATGAATATTTTATGCCTCATATTTTGTCCTGTTATATATAAAAATGTACTCGTGATTTTTTTTTTATTTGATAATGTCACTTAGACGTTTGATCGCGCATAAGCTACAAATATTTAAATACAGTTAACGTCTAATTGTGTAATTTTCTCAATACATATATTTTAAAGCATGTAGCTGTACAAATTTGTTTGTGAATGCGTCTGTGTGAAGTTGTATCTTTTTTCTCCTTTTTATTCGTTTTTTATGCTGAATTATCTTTACTTAGCTTTAATTTAGACGTTCTTGAGTTAACCCACAATAAAATATGTATTTTGTGTGAAATTATAGACAAAAGTATAGTCATTTTTATTGATTTCTTGTACGTTGCACAAATTATAAAGTAATTGTTTATATTATTTTTCGGATCATATTGAAAAATCAAATTTTTCACTACTTCAAGATAAAGAACACGATAGAATATTTTCCCTTCTTTCAAAAATGTTTATTTTCGACAACCTCACTAATCCCGTCGTTTCAATTTCGCTCTCATCCCCACATCTTCGCTTCGCCTTCACCCTCACTAGTCTCACCCTTATGTTGCAACTTTGTCATCACTCTTACTCACCCTAACACTCAAGGGGTGATGGTTAGGTCATGGGAGGATGAGGTCTGCCCTCGTAAGAGCATCCTTTAGAATGCTGAGCATCTACCATCTTGAAAGGACCTAAATTCTTATGTACAGAACTAAACATATCTACTACATCTATGGATGCCAGTTTTGTTGTTGTTTGACTAATACATAAATTGCTTGAATAATACATACATAATACATATGGTGTTTCTTCTTCTTGTGTGTATAAATTTAAAACTTAGTACACTTAACCTGTATGTAAGTGATATAGCTAAAGATTAGAAAATAAAAAAGCAGCCGACTTATCGTTTACCCAAGTCACTCACTCGAAGGTGAAGTGTATTAAATCATATATTTATACCACAGTAAGAAACAGTACGAACGAAAAGTACATCTTTGTTCACTATTCAACGCCAACAAAAAAAATCTGGCCTCCATAGATGTAGTAGACATGTTTAGTTCTATACGTAAGTATTTAGATATTTTCTATTCAAAAGTCTTATTTCAGTGAATAAAAAAATACCGACATTAGAAATCGAAAGAACATCAAGTTTATAGATATTTGCCTGTCTACTAATGGATTTCAATACGAAGTTTATAATCGTGTAATCATGGTTCGCATATGATTTTGGCTCAAACTTAAATTTGTTATTACTTTCTCTGTGTTAATGTAATTTTTATCTATCAAAATTATAGAGCATTAATTTTTCGTTTCATAACTTAAATTCTGTACATCGAAAGACAGTCTACAGAAAACTCAAAACAGGAACCATTTAAACTCTTCTCGTTCTTACACCACTAAAGGAAATATGTGGCTTTTCCCCCCCTTTGAGCATATAAATTATGTTCTCATGAAATACCTTCACCGAGAAATAAATTACGTTTTTCCTAAGGCACAAAAATCGGATATAGCTAAAAGATGTTCCATGATTGACATTGAGTAGTTAGAAAATCTGTTAAGGAGCATAAAGATTAACGGTTTTCTCAAGAAAAAAATATTTCTATCGTACATCAAATTACCCATCTACACCAAAATTACTCAAAACATTACTTCTCCCCAGAAAACCTTTCAACAAATTCAAAAGTCTTTTCTCGGATTCTCTAGATTCTTCGGGGAAAGAGGTAGGGGTGGTGGTTAAGACATTTTCTGTGAATGTGAGATCATGAGTGTGGGCATGACCAAACGGAACTTTCAGCGTTAAACTCAAAGAACATGTCAGAGACTCCAAAGAGATAATCCGATGTTTGATTTATCCCAACACAACAGCACGAATGACAGCATATGTTCTTCCTGAATTATCCACACGACTGCTTAAGACATGCCGTATCTTTTTCTCTTTTGTCAACACAGACAGAACCATTTAAATAAAACATAGATTCTCTTTTATATAAAAAAGAGATATTTCGTTATAACACAATAACTAATATATCCACACAAAAACAATAATTAGCTCAAAACGAAAAAGTCACTTTCCAATTTACGTATTCACTACACTGGTCATGTCGCGATTGCATCTGAAACCTACATATTTAATTTTTTTCCTTTCGCAATACCCTTTACATTTACAATTCCAGTAGAACAGGAGTCTCGAACCTACCCCGAAACAAATCCAAAATTACAAATACAACTTGCAAAAAGTAATTAAATTACCATAGAAGTTTTGAGTTGATGCTTCTTAGAACCTCTTCTTGCTTAAAATTCGGTCTCAATCCGGCCCGCCAACAAAATAAATAAATAATAAAAAAAAAAGGTTGGAGACCTCTGCAGTCGAGGAAAAACTTAGAATTCATTAATGTGTTAAAATTAAGGCAAATGAACTGTAAATACTTTTTACGTATTTCAAAGTCTATGGTCTCCTCGCCTACGTTGCTTGTGTAGAAAACACCTTGGCCTTTACTCCTACTTTGCAATATAATTAATTTAAAATAAATTTATTTCAGCATTGATTTCATCTCTGTTCAAATCAGTGAAATTCCCAATCAGTTCCGTGTCTCTATTTGGCAGCAGGATTTTATGACGTGTGTATATTTTGCACACATAGATCTAACTGTTCTTGCATCGTATCTCTCTGACATCTGTTTCGGATCAGGTTATCTTATATTCACTTTTATCACATGAATCAAGTATATAATTTGACAATTTACTATTATTGCATGCAGAATATAATTTATACTTGTTAAATATAAATGACTATGCTTTTGTATTTATTTATTCTCCAAAATGGTATTGACTGAAAAAGGTAAATCAAATTGTAAAATATATTTGTATCCTTCGTGATGAGAAAATAGGTCAATAGGCTATAGCCCAGTACATGCTTTTATTGTTCTCAGTGCTGGATTAAGCTATTTTGGGGCCCTGGGCTATACACTCTGTTAGGATCCCCTTGTAGTCTTAAGGGTAATTTATTTACCCTTGGCGGGACCCCTGAACGAGTGGGCGCCCTGGTCTGTAGGCCTTAGGACCCTCTCTTAATGAGGCTCTGATTGTCCTTAGCTACTGTGCTATAGCCTATCGCCTAGCATGCTGATTTTTATCGTCTGTCTATAGCCTATCATCTGCCTGTAATGTAATTCTCATCGATGTTTAGCCTCATACAGCGGAAGTTGAAATAAAATCTGAGAAGGCGTCACGGATCTGTCTCCGCAAGACTTCCCTGGACAAACATTTCCTTTATTCCCTGAATAAAGGAAGAACTACAACGTACATAAATGACTTCGTTGCTTTGACTGGCTAGGGAAAACTAATTCATATTAAGAATAGATAAAGAAGGAATCATTACAGAAATATAGTAATGAGGTGGAACTTTGACCATAAAATAATATATTGAAACTATTTCGGCAAATTTTTATCTTCTTTTGTTCACCGCTTTTACTTTTGCTTTAAGTAAAATAAATAGTTACTAAGAACACGATAATATAATTGAAAATTACGTGCTAGAAGAAACGCAAAATATGTTTACATCTGTAAGAGGGCAACACAATCTCCCAGTGGTCATTTGCTGTCTTATGAGTGAGACATAGTTTTCTTAGACTGAAAAGTAACGCGTTGATATGAACCTTGAAGTTTAAGAAACCAATGGAGAATGTTGGAAAGCTTAGAATAGAATTATATTTTGTGTTTTTCCTTGTAATTACCGATTTCAAAATGATTCAAACAGAAGTTTACTAAAAGAAACACAGCTTTCTGACAAAGCTGATAATACGTTAATAACAACAAGAAACTAAAGCGTTACAGTTTCGGAACTATACTACCTCCTTCTTCAGACTGAACTATACAACTCAAGATTAATACAGTATAACTAAAGTTTACTAAATCAAAGAAATTCTGATTAACAATGAGTGGGCATTATAAACTAAGGTATTCATATACTTTGGTAATTTTCATTGCAATGACTAATCTAGATTCAATTTTGTTTTAAACTTCAAATCATTGTAAAATTTGTGCACGTACTTCCTTTCCAAGATAGTGTGATCGGCTGTTAGACAGTTGTTATACTCTAAAATGTTGTGAATGAAGCTGCCTTCTAGGCTCAAAGAATAAATGCTAATGACCGTAACTAAATTTGATGTTACCTTGGGTTATATCAGTTGCACAGGGATGCTATAGTTGATCCAAGTTATCAGGAATAAAGTTGCGAAAATGCCTGACGTATGGTTCTATAACTTGTTAAGATTACAAAACTGAGTATATTACTTATGGCAGCTAATAAATATTGTTTTTTTTTCACTAATACTCAAGTGATAACTCTTATATCTTCAGCCTTTCCACACATTAGCGAATGTAAATTTTTCATTTTTGACAACACAGATAGGCACAGTTCAAAATGAACAAAATACGTATTTTATGTTCAGTGCTTTATGTACAAATAAAAACTTAAACTTTGGTAAATTTAATTTTTATATGGGCCTGTCACTTTGGACTTCGGCCTGGCACGATTCGCCTTTAGCTGTTAAAATCCACACCCATGCCCCTGAAGGGACTCGAACCCGGGACCTTTGATCCGATGGCCTACCGCCTACCGGCCGGCGCTTACTGTAGTCATACACATAGTAAGTCGATGAGTAATTCCTTTATGCTAAATTAGACAATAGAAATACTAGCAGAGAGAAAGTAAACGTAGAACACTTTTTGATGAAAACAATAACTAAGAACTGAAAATAAGAAATAAGGATGATCTGATGCCTTTCTTATTTGTTATATCCGAACAATCGTTTTGTTTTCAAGTTTTGTTGCTGAGAAGCCAAATTACTTCAATAATGTCAGAATATCTCTTCGTAATTCAGCTAATATTTTAACAATCGTGAAAGAACACTTGGTAACATAAAGTTATGGTAGCCATGTTTGTATTATTTTTTATTTCAAGATAATAGTTTGATAAAGAAGATTGTAAGCTGCATTGTTCTTAATATGCACTAAATATTCTAAATAAACGTTCTAAAAGTTCTAAATGAAGTTCAAATAAGTGAAAGATAAACTTTGAAAATGCGACACATTAGTAATTTTAGTTCTAAAGCGTTGATCTCAACAGGTAAGTTCAGTAATGCCACAAGATATTAGTATGAATATGAAGTTTTTCCATTAATTAAATTAGTTTTATCCCCAGAGTGCCAGGTCTTAAAAAGTATAATAAAAGATTCGTAAGTTTTGAACTTATCACAATGTTTTAAGGACATATTTTTTTTATTAGAAAAGTCAGAAATTCACTATCTAGTAAAGCTTTTAACGATTACCATTAAGAGCAGCTCATTTCTTTCTTTAGTTTTCGTTAGAGATTTTTCTTGTCGCCTTGTTATTCAGATTTACATGTTGATGTAATTAAATTTTGTAAGCCCGTCAATGTAATTCTATTTGAATCACATCATGAGTAATTTAATTCTGGAATATGAAGTTGGACTTTGTCTGTTTCTCTAATCTATTCAATGTTCTCCATGATATCGTTGGATTTATACGTGATTTTAAAGCGAATCGTATTTTCAGAATTAAAGATTATTCTGAAACGAGACCAAACTGAAGGCTATGGCGATGACCTGTAATAGTTCTATTTAGTAAACTTTTATACATATACGTTACTCGAACAGTAATACATTATCCGAACTCAAAGTTTTGATTTACCTTTTTCAATTCTATAGTTAGTGTTTTTCTTCAATGTGTTTCTTGCAGTCGTTTTTAAATTATATTTTATTTTAAAGGTTGTGAACTACTATAAAAGTTACCTGAAAGACGTTGTGCGTTTGTTGGGAGCAACTAAAGCAGATGCTAATGAATTTGCAGAAAATATGTTTCATTTTGAAAAGAGAATTGCAGAAATTACACCAACGATAGAAGAACTTCAAGACCCGTTAGCCACGTATAATAGACTGAATATATCTCGCTTGAAGGAGGTTGCGTCCTCGGTAAGTGTGTTTTGCATCCTGTGATGGCTTAGTGTAAATAGTGGAAACCAATATTCATTTACTAAACTGAAATGTAGGTTTGTAAGCATACCGGCTTAAGTTAATTTCCAGTTAGCAAAAAGGTACCATATTCTTAACAGATCCTTTCGAGTTGCATCTGACGACAATCGTTATGCATCAGCAGATAACCAGTGAGATACAAACGATTCATTCTAAGCTTATAAAAGCGTACAGCTCTAATAAACTGCTATTTTTACAGATATATTATATATACCCGTTATTGTTTGTTAATTAGTTAGATATATTTCTAGAGATGTAATTTAAACACATACATAATGACAGTATTTTTCAATTCAGAAGGTCTACGTTATTTCATCTTCCTTTTTATGCAATACATTCGACCCGTTCCTTTCCATTTCAATTCAGTAGGTCTACGTTATTTCATCGTCCTTTTTATCCAGTACATTCAACCCGTTCCTTTCATTTTCAATTCAGTAGGTC
>JAGDQP010049038.1:1753-13261 GCA_022664845.1 Lepisma saccharinum | reverse complement strand
TACTCCATCTCACTTCGTGCAGTAGGTCGAGAATATGTGAGCGCTACTTACTCATCCCCCATCGCACAGGAGATAGCTTTATCTTTTTACTGACAGTAATCAACAAGAACAGATAACAGATTTCCAATAACCAGTGCGTTAGGTTTAATTACTACATGATGATCTAGTTTTTGTCCTTTTATCCACTGAATTCGATTTAACTGGAGTCGGAAATGTAGCGAGCATTATTATGTAATATTTATATTCTTATTTATTTATTTTTATTACATGCGAAACCTTTCAAAAAACAGAAAATAACAATAATTTTGTATGTTTATGATGTTTTGCGTATTGCCAACATTTTAGTAGAGCGCCGTAGTAGTTCGGCTGGTTGTCAACAGGTGTCGCTACTTTCTTAGTATGGACGCAAGCAGAGAAACGATATAACGAAGTACTTAAAACTAATTTTATACTTTGGAATAACGGCTTAGCAATATTTTATGATGTCTGTCATTAATGAAACATATAACTGTATTAGTTAAAGTTACTTATTCTTTGTTGTTGATTAGCGGTCATGATTGATTAATTAACAAATGTACCTATAAAGCTACCTATAACTGTAATAGTATAAGTTACTTATTCTTTCTTGTTGAATTTCTATCAGTTATGATTGATTAATTAACATATGTACGTATAAAGCTATGGCAGATTTTTTTTTTTTTTTTGCTGTAGATATAATTCTATTGATTTTTAACCCTCTGAATAAATACTTTGATTTTATTTCTGGTGTTTTTTTTATGTATATAGTTTGCCAAGGCCATTTGGAAAGCGCCGCAGCAAGCTTATATTAGTTGACTCTACGGGCTTTTACGATAGCTTTTTTGTAGCCACCACTACGTGGAGTAGATTTGGGACACATTAGCTGCCCGTACTCGTGGTTGATGAATATCTCTTGTCAGTCAAGGACTTCACACACCGTGAAATATGAGCAGTTGGGGCATTTGTTATTTTAATTAGCAGAGATCGGGTTGTCACAGTGAAAGACACAAAAACATTGAGTCCCATATATTTAAAATGATATGTGTGATATGAAGAACGAAAACAATAATACTTTTAGTACACAAAAAAATCATTAACTGCAACTTGAAATATGCTTCTGACTGATCTCAGCCATATTGTCCTCCGAACTAAAACTTCTAAACAAAAGACGATCATACTGCGAGACAACTAGACTACATATCAGCAGTAATGCTACCATTCATATACTTATTACATTGGACAATAGATGTCACCAACAACAAGATCAATTTATTCTTTTCGCCTCAACAGCATTACTATAAGATTATATATATTCTATAGGATCTGCACAGCGACTACATTGTGGTGATTGTAAGTGTGTAAGGCAAGAGAGGAGAAAGGCCTTTCACACATTAAAAGTTCGCAGGTATTTTATCTTACATTTCAAGCATTCGAAGGGGAAATTGTTCAAGAACTTCTTAACGTGAATTTTCTGTACCCCCCTCATCTCCTAAAATTTGTCATAACTCAGAGCGTGTCATATACCCCCCTCCTCCGGGCATCCCTGGGTGTATGTCAACAGCTGGTTTTGAAAGAAACATTCGGTAAAGAAACACATTCTTCGTCTACATTAATCAATTTGCTTGATGATAAGTTTGTTAATCATTATGCCTTTGCATCTGTATATTTATTTATTCTTGTTAATTTATTATTATTATTATTGTAGTAGTAGCAGTAGAATTTTCATTGAGCCTTTACAACCATGATGTCACTTGTAAATGGGACTAAGTCCTATAAATTGATTTAGAGAATAAATAAAATAATTTAAAATCCTAGAAAGGGACTTGAATCCGTTGGTGTCATGCTTCTCAAAAGAAACTAGTTCCATCCTCAAGTCTGGATATTACTATCAGCAAAACCGAAAGGCGATAATTCTAGTTGTATGAATCCATCGTGGCAAGATAATTCTTAGAAAGTTGTGCACCAGAACACGCACAGTAGTTCACTCTGACATCAAGGTTCAGTTTATATTCCACTGTTATCAGGTGACGTCACATGTCTACTTCTGGCCATACGCTTGCCTCATGGTCAGTCTGCTTCCGTCTATATTTATCTTTTAATCGCCCGAAGAAGTCTAGTGGACTTTATGACATATTTCATTATTCAATTCTTTGAGGTATCGTACGTGGATTGTATTCTTTTCAATTTATTTCTTAACATTGTTTATTATTGTATTTTTTAAAAAAATAACTTGCGTATAAAATTGCGTTTCATTACAATAGAAATAAACTACAACTCGATAAACTTCATAAGATAATCAAAATTTGATGATGTTATTAGTAAGGGGTTACTACGATACCTTTCTGAGCCTCATGTATTTAGATTTTCTATGTTCTTTGACGTCTGTGCTCTCGAAAAGCTTACGAAACACTGACTTAGGAATTCTCTGGGTCATCGTACTGCTTAACATTTACCTGTCTTCTATATTTAAGACAGTTTCAATAGCTTTAAGTTATAATTAACAGGTGTGTACTTCTAATTCTATTAGAAGATTTTAGTTCTCTGATTCTCTCGACATCATTTTAATACCTATCACTCTAAATCCATGTTACATCACTAACTAACTAACTACCTAGTCAGTTTTACTGTGAGAAAGAAAAGGCATGAATAGCACTGAGGAGAAGGCATAACAGCGGCGGCTTTTCAGGTGACTTTGGTGAAGTTGCACTTCACATATTACTTTTTATGCATTAAATTATTATGACATATTTTCGAAGAATCAATCAAGATAAGAAATAGTTTATGCTTATCCATAAAGATGCTCAGCTCTTAGTTAGATAGAATAGTGGCATTATGGGTAATTTGGTGGAGCATAAAAATCCAGGAAATAGTTAAACATAGACTGACCGGGTTTACGTGTGAATGTATTTGCAGATCGTCACTTATTATTTACACCACAAGCCGCCACTGAGGCATAAGCAATCTTTTACTGGACCTATGAACAGACAGTTGAGAATAAAATGATTGTTTAATGGTTTTGTATGAATTATAGAGCTTGTAAAGTCGAAACATGGACTGCACAAGAGAAAATGACCCAGCAGCCACATAGGCGGATTTAGGAGAAAGACCCTAGGGCAATTCCTTTAAAAGCTGTCGTTTAGAATGAAACATGTAAGGTCATTCTGAAATGACTAGGGGGAGCAATGCCCCCCATGAATCCGCCCATGAGCAACCGTAACTTAGTTGGGATTCCAATCGAGAGGTTATGAGTTCCATACTAGCGGTCGGTCATCCTGATTGAGAGTTTTCCAGGACTTTTCCGCAGTCACACCAGGCTAATGACTAGATGGTACCTTCGAAACTTGGCTCTGGCTAACTTACTTCTGGCATTCTGTTCCCACACCTCACCCGGCCTGAAGCATAGTTGCCTAAAGGTCCATAAATGGAATTCAATTCAATTCAAAGGAAAAGAAATAAAATTGAAAACTTTCGAAATGTGGATATAGAGAATGAAAAAGATCAACTGAGTACAGAAAATAAGTAATGAGAACGTACTGAAGGAAATAGGGGAAAATAAAGTGTATGTTCGGAGACTATATCCTGCTTATTAGACTTACCGGTATTCCTTTGACTAACATGTGAAGAGTTGAATCACTTATTGTTAAAAGGGAGAAAAATATAGAACACATATGCCCAGTGATTTGTTAAGGGGGGGGGGGGATATATGTCATTAAAAGTATAGAGCGTATATTCCCTTTTAACAATGACTGATTCAATGGTGGTCAGGTATATTCCGCCGTTTTTATTCATTCATAATGAAGCACATTTTGTAGGTTTGATTTGCATTTTCAACTTTGTTTAGTCACCACAGACAAAAAATAAAATATAGCAATTTCTAGGCATTTTCAAAAAATTCCAATTCCAATTTTATCTATCAGCTCACATCATAATAATAATCTAAGGACATGTTTGAAATCAGTATGAAAAAGTCGTTGAAGATCTTGTTAATAGCCGTTATGATGTCATAGTTATATGAAATGATTAAAAGTAACATCACTTTGAATTATTAAAATGATAAAAATCAAATTTTGGTCAAAATTTTATGTGATAGACCAAATCTGATGACATTTCTAAAATTAGCAGCAAAATTTCATTCTATTTTGAAAATAAATAAATAAATAAAAAAAATGATGATCGTAGAGATGTTGCGTTGTATTATCTACCTAAACCATTAACGTTAATGAATAACAAATTAAACAACGTTGTCACACCAATATATTTAAGACACAAATCATCTGTGAAAACATAAGAGCAAATTCCCGTTTACTTTGTGCCGTGAAAATTTCACCAATGAAATTTCTGCAACTGTTCACCAATAATTTGATTGTTAGTCTTGTAAATCAGGAACATTTGATGACTTCTGTGAATCAGTTTTGAAATAACCAACCATAAACAACATACACTGGTCACCATACAACATTTTTTTTTTTTTTCATAACATTATTTGGCCATGACTAATAACTTATGTACAATGTAATGATGTATTCTTTCAGAGCTCGGGTAGTGTTAATGAGGACTCCTTCTGCTGGAGAAAGCAGCAATGGCTTCCAGCAAAGAACTGTCGACAGAAAAAAAACACAAAACATTTATTAGAGAAATGTTTGTATCGGATGATATAGCCTTCCAATATACGCTTACTTGAAACAAACTTAGAACTGAAAACGCACTTCCTATAGAAAATCGCTTTTACTTCTACAAAATTTCAACACAAAAGCTTCAGTATGATGATTTCAGTAAATATCATTTTACAGGTAAAACTGGTTGCTAATAATATTCAAGACAATAGAGGGAAATTTCACTCTCAGCAAAGAGGGAATTTTCTCACCTCACCTTAATCGAGCAAAGCAGTGTTCGATTTGTTATATATTAAGAAGAGGGGGGATCCTAAAGCAATTGGTTTACACATATTCACATATACACATAAAAACAGTCACTATATTTCGTGTACTCACACTTTTTCAAGTAGAGAGAAAGAGAGCGAAGTTCACGTGTTCACAAAGTACAAGTTTGAAGAGACAGTGGCGACACGTAGCTGACAAAGCATCAAAACTGGAGAACAACTGACTGCTGTAGCGCGTAGATATCCTTTGTCCGCTACGTGTCGCCACTGTCTCTTCAAACTTGTACTTTGTGAACACGTGAACTTCGCTCTCTTCCTCTCTACGTGAAAAAGTATGAATACACGAAATATAGTGACTTTTTTATGTGTGTATGTGAATATGTGTGATCTAATGCGAAAGTAAGCTGTAAGTATTATCCTTTTTCTCCTTCATTTGTCTTAAATTTACCTTAAATTGTCTTCACGGATTTCCTTTGTATTAGTTATATATGGCTCCTCTTCAATTTCAATACTAGTTTACGCAGAAATTGCATATATGAAGGGATATAATGGAATGTATGGTCGTGGGGGAAATGAAAGAAGGTGAATAGAGCTTCTTGACATTACTAAGGAATATAATTCGTGTCCTAAGGGAAAAAAATCAAGATGAATTGAGAGGGTTTGACGTATATTGAAGGATCTGTCGCTTTCGGGAGAACACTGATAATGAATTACGGTTTTCAAGAGCTCAGCGTTTTATTGCATTTTATAATTTGAACATTTAGCTCTGCCAATTTCACTGATAAACAAGTTCAACAGAACGATGAAAGTACAAATTCCAATGCAAACAGCAAGTGGTAATATTCATGAATGCAAGGTACTTTGCACTCCATTAATTTATGTTTTCCACATCTCTAACCATATCCAGTCTAGAGTATGAGTCCTTTTCGCATCTTTTCTCTGCCTGAGATGCCTAAAGATCATAAATAAAAATTAAGTTCATTCTTCAATGACAATTATGAAACTATAAAACAAGTGAAATAGTATAGTTAAAAAGAAGAAAGTCTTAGTGGACAAACTTTCAAAATTGAACCAAGAATTTGAATTTTTGAATCTATTTATGACCTTTCATTGAACAAAGAATGATGACAGTTCTCTCGATTAGTACTGAGGACCTTTTGAAAGTGATAAAACATGACTCTGCTTGGCTCAACGCTTTGTAATAGTCTTTGGCTTTATACAAAATACGAGCTGAGTAAATTTGATATTTATCTTTGTGTAAATGTTTAAGAGGTCCAGAAATGAATATCTGAACTATGATATCTCATAATGCTCTTTTACCCTAACTGATAGGCATCTTTTGCTCATTCCAAAGTATAGTTTATTATAACTACAAGTGACTTCACTGAATATACTCGTGAATAGTGGATACGGTTTGTGAAATAGCCGTTGAATACAGTGAATTTCTTTTATAGATTTTTCAAACAACTCACAGCAGGATAAAGTTATATTCCTTGAAGATTTTCGTAACATTTCTGAGGGGCTATTTTTGGGAAGATGAGTAACCCGACAAATTTAAAATCTTCAAGGAATATAACTTTATCCGTTTGAATCAGTTCCCCTAATACAATTGACAAGTTCACGTTTAGTGATTGTTTTAAATTATTTATTTATTTATTTATTTTACTGTTATATTCGACTTTCGGAACTGGCAACAGTTGAAAAACAGCTGAAGATATGGAGTATTAAGTTAGTTTGTTTACACACAATTTTTACTTTCTTTCTTCGTAATCTTTAACTAATCTGTTTTGGCTTAGTTAATCGCCTTTTTATTTCGCACACAATTCTTAAAAATTTGCCTCCAGATGGTGGTATGCGATAAATACCGGAAGAGTTGAGGTAATTTTATGCTATGTCCTCTTTCCTTATATAAAAAAAAACTATTTTTTTTACCGAGTTTACCTTTTTCTATCATCAACGTTACCAAAACTGTACTTATTAATTAATTTATGTAAATGATATTAAATCTCTGGTTATCCATGTATTGAAACACTTACTTAACCTGAAAGCTATTAATCAATCATTTTCTGGTCGATTTTGACTATTTTATAAGCACTTTTTTATATGTTTTATCCCAACGCAGTATTCTTTATGACTTTAGACCTCATGCTTATAATCGTACAAAAGGAATCAAATTTACGTTGAACACAATTCAATAAGAATTCAAAAGATCTTACAGTATAATTTGTTTTTCAATTGAATTTTGCAGTTCTATGTTTTGACAATGTTATGCTAATATTAGAGCACTGTTTTACTAAGGTAAATTCACGTGGCGAGGACCATATCTTTTACTTACCTTTAACAACGGTACGTCATCCTCGTTGCCATCCTATCTTCTAACTGAATGGTGATAAAAAGACACAAACACTACTAGTTTCGCCAAATTATTCATTGGCTTCCTCGGGTGCAAAAGGAAGGTTACAAGGCTGAGGAGATAAAAGAAGTCGTCCGCAGATATGGCCTTTGTCAGTATTGGGTGGCAGGTGTAAACAAAAATGGCTGTCTCGGGCGGAAACAAGGTAGGTTCAAATGTTGCCATAGTGTGTTCTGAAATGGAAAGCTGTTGCTAGATGCTAAAAAAGAAGGATTTGTATGAACAACTGTATATATGGTTGTGTATGGGGAATTATGTGTATAAATAATCATCAGGATGGGAGGTTCAAAGCTTAAATATCTTACCATCTTACACTGTTACACGCGTTCAGGTTTAAAGGGACTTTTTGGCAACTCTGTATAACATTAAAATACAGTTAGCTAGATGTTGGGTGTGAGACTTGGACAGACATGAATTTACGTTGAAACCCGAGCTGGCCGTTTAAATTTTTGGAAATCCTCTACTTCTCAAGGAGAGTCCCTTGCACACTCATTGCACACAATTTTAGTATGTACATTTTGGATAGAGAAGGTTTAAAGTCTCTAACGATACCATGCCGCATCAGCTCTGCTGTTCATGGTATTGGAAATATGAAGCATTTAATTTCACTTCTCCCACCCGGGACACTACATACTTTTCTTTAATTTTTTTGATGTATCGTCATTTCTCCAAGTTTCTTGGTCGAATTCTTTTAGACCCTGTATATCTATGCTCATGTTTCTACTACTTTTTCGAGAGAGCTCTTCACCTCACGTCTTTAGGGGCAGCTTGTAATATTTTCGCAACTGTCTTCAGCTAGATTCAAACCTGGAAGGGCGGTGGACAACAAATCGCAAGGTTCCAAGTTCGAATAGCACTGCAGGTAGTCAAAAAATACAAATTGCACATGGAGACGAGTTCTCCGGAAACATAGTAGATACAGGAATATATGATCATGAAGACAATGAACGAAGTCCAAGAATATACCTAGACCAATTGACAACAACCACTGCCACTAACCTTCCGTCAAAACAACTGTTAGTTTTCTGCATAAAGTATACGCTAGTACACGAATACAAAGATAGCACCTTAATTTAGAATGCTATACAGAAACGTAGGCATATATAAAAATATAAGTGATCCATATTATAAACAAAAATTTGTAAGTAAACTTGTATTTGCTTATGCACAAAGGCCTTGTATGAGATTTACTCTGGAAAAAATACACAGGAAAGCTGTAGTTGCAGAGATTTTGACACAAACCCGAGCTTCCCAGTTACCGGTTGGGTTGCTCCGCGGTAATTCAGTTGCCTGAATACGTAATCGGTGGCTGGACGACCCGCGTTAGAGCCCCTGCCGCTGCAACAATCATTTTTCCTGTATATTAAAATAAAAACTTGTATGAGTTTCCAATTATAACAACTGCCAAACGGATTACGTCTTTTCGTTTTTCATTGACAGTAGCTTGTAGTATTTCGGTGATTTCCTTCCGAACGTCCAATATATGGCTTTGGATTCACGAACATTAAATTTGAAATACTTTCCACCACTAAGCTTGAGCGAAATTTATTTGCGACAATGTTCATCACACAAAATCCTCTTTGGCGATCAGGTAGCCGTGTGGTCTGAGGCGTTAGGTCAGCGACTTGAAGCTTGGGGGTTCGAATCCCGCCAGTCATGGATGTACGTGGATTTTAACCAGTAGTGCTTTCACAATATAATCGTGACGGGCAGAAGTCAAAAGTTGCTAGAATGGTCATACAAAATATCCGCAGTACTGCAAGGAATTGTTGGTATACAGCGCTTCAAGTGTTTCAGATCTTCCGGACTTGTCGAGGAATTCTCAACAGCCATAGGCTGAACCTCGCCCGCTTAAATAAAGAATTTTTCAATTCAACATATTCGTGCATACCATTCGCCACCTTTTCGACATCCAAGTTAGATCTTTTTTAAAATCTCCTTACTTGCTTTTTACCGTGGTGAATTCCGAAGTCTTCGGGCTATGCATTTAGATCGAGCATCGTAATGTTTTTTTCTTCTTCTTTAAGATTTGATCATTGGATTTATTTTTGTAACAGAATTTTCCCTCCACATTGTCCCAAATACTTTGAATAGATTGGTAGTGTACAGACTCTTAACTTTGATATTGCTTTTAAGGGAAACACATTTCATTACACTGACCTTCTCGGCTTTCAACGTCTTTTCGTGCATTGGTTCAAATTCCTCTTTATAGGTTTCTATAACCCTGATGGTACGTCGAACGAGATAACCACCATCTTGTAGGGTCATGCAGTTGGAGAGACAAATACGGTAGTTCCTGCAGTACATAATTCATCAAATCTACATCTGTCACGAGTTCATAACTGGCAAGCCTATCTGTCAAACCACTAACATGAGGTTCTTGACTTTATCTCTGGAATACGCATATAAGGCTGGAAAATTTACCCATTCTACATGGAGTATTGTGAAGCTGCTTGGAAATAAGCGAATGTGCCTAATTCTCCAAATACTCAACAGCTTAACTTCCAGTTCTTAACACATATTGGAGAGGTTTAGTAAATCTTTCGATGATTGGCTATAATGTGGATTGAGAGAATTTCCCTACATTTTTCAAAATGATTTACTGGAATCATTATTGATGGAATCATTTATTGGAAGTTGTAACCTATGGTTCATTCAATGCCAAACAAGTAACGGCGCATATAATCTCTTAGTCGTTTTAGCTACACATTTGCCTTGCCGAGTTTGATACTGACTCCATCACTTGCAAAAGACACCCAGTGATTTCGCAGGTAATTTTCGGAAAACACACATGTTCAAACATTTTAATAAAATGGAGCATAATACTTAACCTGTCTGTCCCCTTAAATCAGCCAGTTTCTAAGGCATAAACACTGGATCTTCGTTGATAACCGAGGTCCAAATATCAACAACAAGAATTAAAGATTCATCTATCAACACAGACTAACTTATCAGACGATTCAGCTAAATGAATCACAATGCTCTTGCTCATCTCCTCAGCAATACAACACAATTTTATTAGTAGTCTTTCTTCAGTGGAAATTCTGTCCTGCATGTACACCAGTGAACTTTTCTAGTTGAATCAATGATTCGTGATGGTCGGTTATTTTTGGCTAATTAGTACACAATCTGGAAATATTTTTCTTACATTTCTGCACTAAGCTAGATGATTCGACTGCTAACTTTTCAAATATGTCTTTCTGGTTTTGGTTTCCAAACAGATAAAACATTGAATGATGACATTTCAAGTCAGAATGCTTCTTGATCTCATGCTGGAGTGAAACTAATTGAACACTTCTCTTTGTTCTTGTCTCCAATGGCCTTGTCCCTTATGGTAGTACAAAAATGAATACATTCGCCATTTTTTTCTTTGTTTATTTTCATTTTACAGGATTCTTCCAGTGACGCCGCTAGCCCCTAAGACATGGGGGTGGGGGGCTCCAACAACGTGCTTAATCATATCGAGGGACAATGATGACATTCTGACTTATTTGCCTTTATGCTTGTTATATACTAAATTAAGCCACATTTTCTTCGTTAGGCGTACTATTATGTTCCTAGTTTTGGAAAATATTTAACGACCTACACTGAGTGAACAGAATTTCCGATTTTTAAATGTAATATTATTTATATAATTTCAGATTTATAAAATGTAATAATAAATGTACTGGAAGCAATATACTATTTGTACTCATCATGCCATTCAATGTAATTCTTATGTTTATATTTACTTAAATCTTTCTACACGAAAAATATGAAGGTACAAAATACAGTTGAACAAAATGCGTCAAGATTTCTCACAGCCCTGGAAGAAGAAAAATAATTACAGGAAGAAATCATAAGCATGTTTTTGTGAACTGTGAGAGCCTTCACTGCAGCAAAATTCTTCTGTTTTCGTGGGAAGTTGCAAAGCTGGTCACTACTGGTTTCAAATCTAAAGTTTTTGGTCGTGTTTTCTGAATTGACAAAACCGACAAAGCATTTAACCTCTCGCTACCAATTTGGTTAAGGCTTCCAATTTCTTGTAGTTCAAGAAATGTTCACATCGTGGACTGAAACAGCTTACATCAATTAAGACGTCACTATTCTTGATAAACCTTTTGCCTAATTCAGATGTTAGGCGATCAAGTACTGGAAAATACACCTTAACTTTAATGTCTTGTTCACATTTTGCCGCACTGCTTTCACATGATTAATG
>JAGDQP010049037.1:0-14601 GCA_022664845.1 Lepisma saccharinum | reverse complement strand
GAATTGCTGTTTCCATGTATTTATTAATGGGGAGATTTTTGTTTTTTTGGGGGATGATATAGAACGAATTTTTTGCCAGACGCATTTGATACTTGTTTGATGATGCATTTGAGCACAATGTTCTTGCCATGCTAAGCATTTGCTATGAAGAGTACATTTTTTTGATTGTGCTGTGGTATGCTTCTATTTAATCCAGTTATCGTCAGATGGGCAAGAAATATAATTGCGGAAAGCTACTTTTCTTGCAGTTTTCTTTTGTTCGCATTCTTCATTCCACCATTTTAGGTATGGAGCTGCTGTAGTGCCTGCTACTTTCTTTGTTTTGGGACGGGAAAGTGTCAGTGCTAAATTTATTTGTTTTATGAAGTCTTCGTACTGAATGTTTGTGGGTTCTTGAAATTTATCTTTGAGGAACAGTTCAGAGAGTGTATTAAACTTTTTCCAATTAGCTTTTTTAGATTCCACTGAATAATAGGAGTAGATTTTGTATGTGAGGTTGTTTTCTGTGTGTTATTACGTTGTATTGTAATGAAGTTCGAAGAGTGATCACTAGTATATAGATCGAGTGTTCTTAGCCAAGATATATTAGAAGCTTCGGAGGATGATACGAGTGTCCAGTCTATGGCAGTGGGTGATCTATTGTTCGGGGGAAAGAAAGTCATACTTCCATCATTGATAATGGTTAAATCAGTGTTATTAGACCATTCGATTATTGTGTTTCCTAGACGGTCGTTTCTTTTACCGCCAACCAAGGTGTGATGTGCGTTGAGGTCTCCGATTATGATTGTAGGCTCTGTCATATAATTGGTGAGAGTATTTAAATTTTGCGTTGTGATATGTTGAGATGTGTGGCATGATGATATGTATAAGTTGATGAGAGTATGTCTTTTTGCTAATGTGAAACTGGATGGCGGCTATTTCAACGTTGTATTGTTGGATAAGTACGTTATTATCTGAAATTTTATTTTTTTGGAATGGAATAGAGGTGTGTACATACTGTATATGGCCAAGCCTTTTGATCCTGGAAAAGGATTCGAAATGATATAGTTATAATTTTTTTAGATACAGCGATCTCTCGTTATAGTGCCATAATTCGGATAAACATATTTTGTTCTTCCATTAGACTAAGAAAAAATATTTTTCGTTGTTTTATTGATTTAAGATTCCTTTGGAGAATCTTAACCATTGTTTCTTTTAGGTACTGATTCCTGTTCTTTCTAGCTGTTGTACTAAGTTCATTATATATTCGTGGATTTCATTGCAGTATCTTAAGACTTTTTTGATGCTATGTATGTCTTCTTGTTCTTGTAATGAGTTGATTAATGATCCGATGAGTGTTAAAAGTCGGACTAGTGAAGGTTTGGATGGAATGTGGGATTGGTGGAGGTTAGGTTTGGTACAATTTTTGATTTGTGGTTCTTGATTGGTTGGGGCCGTTATGGAAGGTTGATCCGGATGGTCAGAGAGTTTAGGATGGGGTTCCAGGAGGGACTGGTTTTGGAATTATGTGAGGTAGCAGGAGGAGCAGAGGGAGGAGAGTTCTGAGAAGTATGAGGAATAATATCTTGTATGGAGTAGGGGCGGGATCGTTGAGGAAGTGTTTGTGCTGCTGAGGCATAAGATTCGTGACATATGGGAGGGACACTTTTCCAGAATACATTAATGTATCCAGCACTACGAATTTCTTGTTTGTTTTGTTCTGGAGAGGTTAAGGTGGAGGTTTTATTAGTGCTGAGTGAATTTGAATAGTTAGATTCAGAGGATTGCGAGGAGGAAGAATTTACTCTTGTGTCTGCACTCCGGTGAGCGTGGGAAAGTCCTGTATAGAGGTAGGTACTGTGAAGTTAAGTGGACCTTGCCTGTTTTTCATTAGTTTTTCTTTAGCGTCATGGTACGAAAGTCCGTTATAAGCTCGCTCTCGTTCTATTTCTCGTGCAATTTCGCGGAAAGGACAGGTTTGATCAGTGTAAGGGTGGGATTGTCTGCAGTTAACGCAAATAGTGGGATCAGTGCAATTGCCTTCGTGCTTTGGATGGGCGCAAGCTTAACAGCGAGGTTTTGCTTTGCAGAAGCGTGTTACATGTGAAAATCTGTAACAGTGTTGACATTGTTTAATTGCATTTACTTTTGGTTTAACTTCAAATCTATCGTTGAGAATGTAGACGTGACAAGGGATGTGTTGTGTTTGTAAGGTTAGATGTATCAGTTTGGTCGAAACAGTGTGTATGTGTTGTCTGGGTTTTTGATTGATTTGCTAAGCCGTGTAACAGATGTTATGTTGGATGAAAGGTCTGCTGCAGCAAGTATTTCGTCTTCGGTTATATCAATGTTAATGCCGTATATAAGAACTTGTTTGTGTATTAAAGAGGTTGGAATATGTGTAGTAATATCAAGCTGTTCTAACAATGGTTTGTTTTTGATGAACGAGTTTGCGTCTTGCCCTGTATTGAATTCTAATCTAGCGCTATTATTGCCAATCATTTTTAAGGATTTGATAGTAACGTTTAGTTTTCTTAATGAGTTCCTAAAGAGGAGGATGTTACCGTTGTGTAGGGTAGAATTGCGTTTTGCAACTATTACGTAAAAAGGGCCTTGGTTGGTTTCCGGGTAGGTTAGGTTAATATTTTGGTAGGTAGCTGTGGTAGGAGTTGCGGAAATTTCGGTATTTTTGTTTTTTTGTGTGTGGAACAGTGCTATCATCAGAAAAGTTTTCTAATCGGGATCTTTTGATACTATGATTGATTTGGTTAGAGTGGGTTTGCCTATCTTCTATATCGTGAGTTTCATTGTCATGATCTATGTTTTACAATGGTTCAGAATTATTTCTTGATTACAAGTGTGGCATATGACTAGTATCTTTGTTGGGGTGGTGCTCGAAGTGATTGTATGAGCAGTGTTCTCTTCTCGATTTTTGCCGGTTTCAGCATCTGTCATGTCGTAATCGTTGGGATATTGTGGTTTTTCCTCATCCTTACTGAGTGTGCCTTGCACTATGTTTTGAGTAGTACCGGGAGATTGTTTTTCATATTTAGAGTCGTCTACTTCGACGGTAACGTAATCAACTATTTCAATATTATAGGTAGTAACTGCTGTTAAGATTGGTAATCCGGTTTTGGAGTGTGTAGTTTGGATTTTTTGCACTAAGTTTCTTAATTGGAATTGTTGTCACTTTAGATTTTTTAGTATTTTGTTGTCTTTTTAGTTTGTCAGGTGGTCGTGGCATACTCCTTGCTAGGGTTGCCGAAGCAACCACCCTTGTTATATAAACTAAGAACTTTCACTGATTTGTCACTTTTTTATCACTGCACAATTACAATTAGTTTCACTTATGTTTTGATGTCAGGAAGTCACTGAGCACTTTTTTTCACTTCGTATTACACGAACGATGTAAGCTCGCCAGTCAGCTTCTCCATCTTTTTTCTCACCACTTTTCCAATGACCAGATAGCTACATCATCATATGCGACTCCCAACTGGACCCAATTAATCACAACCATAATCTTCCTCTTTTTCTTAGCACCTACAAATCACAAGTTTCACGTCTTCTGACACAAACAAAATTGCTGGAAAACAATTATCTTTTTCCACCGCTACTATTGGCAATTACTAGACCTAGAGAAAGTCTCAACTCGCTCATTTGCCGGTCGGTGTTTATTATCAGTGGTTCCAAGTTAGTGATCCGCGGATCCCTGGGAACGTGAGTTTTACGTGGAAAAGTGTTGCAAACTATAAACCCGATTTATTTTGCTCTCCGGAATGCGTTGAGATATCAGGGTCACGCAAACGCATTTTGATGGTTATATCAAATGGATTTGATTTCCATTAGAAACTATACATATGTTGGGACGGTTTTTTTTAGAGAACTGGCATTTTCGACATTTCACGATTTCAACCTCTAACGCTGTTCGTTGCAAGTATCTGTGATGGGCCACCATTTTGCCCCTTATATCCGACACTAATAGATACTTTACATATATATTTGCTCGACTGCCTTACTTGCGTTATTAGTATTGTGGAGGCCTCCAAAATTTGAAGATTTGCAATGCTGTAGCTACCTTCGTTTGTAACCCTGGCAAATGTGTGTGATTTTATGTTTTTCCTTTACATGTAGTTTTGAAATATGTAATAAGGTGACGTAGTGCCATTTGAAAAAAATAAAATTCTTTATTGGGTTGGCAACACTGCTCATCCTTTGTTAATGCATAATATGTTTTAGGCGTTCCCTCTTGGAGTACTTTCTTGGTACCAAGTGTGGCTAATGTTGCTTTGTTGGTTCAAAAGTTATTGGAGATTATCTCATGTACCCGGTATACTGCAATTTGTTCGCACTTCTAACTTCCTTGCCCCCTATCTCCTTTCGCTCTGGACCTATAATTTTGATGTTTTACTTCTCTATCCACGGTCTTTCAGCTGCTTTATGTCTCATTAGACTTTGCTCGTATCACCACCGTGACATTTCCTTGTAAAATTTTAAGTAGGATGTTTGGCTTGTGGTTTTATATATCCGCTGTATAAAGAAGGTAAATCGACTACATTTCTACAATTAATGGAATATTAAAATGATACAATGATCCTAATTTTCAAGCCTTGCCATTGTTATTTATTTGAGTACTTCAGGTTTAGAGATATGATTAACATACTTCAAAATAAGTACTCCAATGGATTTGTTAAATCAACACCTATTTGTTGGAAGGTAAATCATTAGTTATTATTGTGGAACAAGAAACCTAAAGTTTAATTAGCACATATTTACTCTACCTTCCAAATAGAAGATCTCTCTTTCTATATGTCAATAAAGTTTAGGCCTACTAGAAATGGGACAGAAGATGTGTTCGGACCTATGTTTTGTTGGGATTCTACACTGGTATACGAAGATAGCCTCAATTATGGTTTAAAGGAGCTTACTATAGGATACGGTAGTTTACGAAAATAATCTACACGAGTTACAAATTTCGATTCGAATTGAGATCGTTGTGTTGTGTGTTAAATAAGATAAGATAAAATGAATTTTATGGGCGGTAACAGCACTATGGTTTACGCCCGTCCCGATTGTGTGTTAAATACAAGCTGTATGTCATTAGTAGCATATTCAATTTTTGTGGAAGATTTGCAACGGTATGTTGTCAGTAGAATACCTAATTTGTGGTGATGTTAAGAAAACTGCAAGCAGTGTGTCGTCAGTGGCATACTCAAGTTATGGTTTTAGTACAAAAAATGACCATGTTCTCCGTTAATGCTGGCTGCGTAAAGGTCAGAGGAACAACATATTTTTCATCAGGGCCTGGGACAAATGGTCTCATTTCTCCGTACAGTGCAGCGTGGGGTCTTAGGCAGGTGAAGTTAAAGATGTAGTCTGGTAAGCCCCAAGGTCTTGCCTGTTTTGGTGGTAAATAGTAGCAGAAGTTTAACGTGATTTTACGATATCTCAGTGTTCAATAGAAGGCATTATAAGGTTCTAAAGAACTAATGATTCCAGCAAAGCAAGGTGATTGGAGGAATAATACAGTAGATTCAATTGGTTGCTCTATGATTATGGTGTTTTGCGGTTTATTTTGTTTACATTACGTTACAAGCAATTTAGATTCAGTTGCTTTGATTTGTGTTCCTACACGGTTACCAGGTGGTGATACTAATTAAGAGTCATTCAAGCTAGAAGTAAGAAGTTTTATGGAGTGAAGCTATCATTATACTCTAACCAGGGAAGGCTGATATTTCTGCCTTGATGTTTGATTACTAGGGTTCCGGTGGAGTTGAAACATTTTTATTACTTGATAGTTGTCAATGTTTATAAGAAGTGAAGCAAAAGTAAACTTTAGAAGCCTATAAAAACATATTAATTGTCCTGTTTCAGGAATTAAATGTTCAATAAATTATAATCTAACAAGTTCAAACTCTATCTTAACCAAATCTAACTTGCTGTATATTTTATTTATCTTGTTATAACTATGAATCACATGTCTTATTGAGTGTGGCAAGTTTCTTTCTTTTTATCCTTTACTGTGGAAATATTTTAAACACTATTACGTGTGACGTTAGGTCAAATGTGATAAGGATATGTGTAAATAAATTTTGCTTATTTTTGTTAAACCTTTTGAAATTAAACCAAATCGAGAGCTCGAAAAGTCTTTTGGAAGCAAGACTAATGATGGAACTTACTAATAACAAATATATAGTTTTTACTCCTTTTTCAATGCACCGGGGTTGTTATTTTATCGACAGTTGGGTGAATGGTGTAAGTTGAGTTGGATTATGTTGGCATGGTATTCTGGCAACACGATTACGTCATTCAGTTGTTTTATTCTGTAGTCAAGATTTTATTAGTGTAAGATTTTAAGCAGCACGTTTGGCTTGTGGTTTTATATATATGCTATATAAAAAAATTTAACGGCTGCATTTCTATAATTAATGGAATATTTAAATGATACAAGAATCCTAATTATCAAGCCTCCTCTTTTGTTATTTATTTGATTATTCCAGGCTTAGAAAGATAAGATTAACGAACTTCATAGTAAGTACTTCAATGGGTTTGTTAATTCAGCACCTATTTGTTGGAAGGTAAATAATTAGTTATTATTGTGGAACAAGAATCCTAAAGTTTAATTAGTACCTATTTACTCTCCCTTCCAAATAAAAGATCTCTCTTTCTATATGGAAATCAAGTTTACTACAGTCACACAGCTGTGCAATGAATTCAAGTATCACAGAAAGATGAGAGCAAATAACAAGTAAACTTCTGATTAACACAGTTGCAGCGGACAACAACATCACAGTTGCTCAATGTCATGATTTTCTAGATTCGAACGGAGATGCTTGTTTACAGAAAAACAACTTACAGGTAACGTAATTACTCTGCAGGTTTTCGGTTTAATTACACTTGGATTATCATTGCATTTCATTTCATCATAAGAATTGTAGAGTACAAACAGATGTTTTCCTTAAGTACATACATACACAATAATTTTGGATCTGGATAAACACCAGTTTGCAATGAAATTGTCTTCATTGTAGGAGTCAAGATATTTCTTCTTTCAAATAAAAATATTGATACAATGCTGTACGATCTTTCCGTAAAATATACAATTGTTAGAACTTATATATAAGAGAGAGATGGGTTCAAGATACTTTCGATGCCTCGGTACCACCGAGACCTGCTACCCGGTATCGGCATAGGTCGATAATCCAGTGATATCTTCCTCAGAAAATAATCTCGTAATGGAACATTATAGTTTACATATCAGAGTGAAAGCTTCTTTAATTTTCGAAACAAAATTACTTCAAAGCAATTGGTTACTATGTTCCATTTATGTTGAGAAGTGAGAGTTCATGGTTGAATATAAAGGTCAATAGGCTACCTATTGAAATTGAGAATATTTCTAGAGATACCGATACACGATACTGTGAAGAACGTACCTGGATACTCTTGTAATACTCGCTTAGCTTTAATAGTTGTATAAAGGGGAATGCCCTATGAGCATTCTTTCTTATTCTGACATGAGCACCCGGTGCTCTTACTACGCAGGTGCATAAAAGATACGAGAGGTTTTCTATGAAAATGCATAAGAACTTTAATATTGAATTTCTACAAAACTGAATATACCGGAGGAATGTCGGTAGTAGACTTGTACCTTAATTATAGCACATAGTGATTCTAAGTTGTTACAACAATAATGAAGTCCTTACATCAATACCAAAGCAGAGACACTACACAAATCTACCATAATACATAAAGATCTCAACTAACCTGATTTTACTTGATGGATGACAAGTACTTGTTGTTATAATTTGAGCACGCTTCGTACATCTTATTAACTGTTCAATTCCAAGAGACGTAAACAGAATAAACTTTCACTGCTGGTAAATAATGTCCGTATTAACTGAATATTAATAAAGAGTGTACGATTCTAAAGTTCAATATTAAAATTGTACCAATTGAAGAATTAGTAGTCTTCTAAACTGTTAAAGTCTTACTTAGATGCTCTTATATAGACAAACTATTATTGTAAACTGATGTTGAACTAATGTATTTGAAGAGAGATCATATAAGATGCACTACTTATCGACGGTAGAAGAATGCCTGGAGAGAGCTTGAAGTCTGTGCTTTTATTATTTTCTAATTTTTGATGGTCATATTCCTTTCCCGTCAACACCAGTTTGTGTTGCTATTCAGGAATTTGGGTGAATGGAATGAATGAAGGGTTCTCACTTCCTGTTTTTCATACTTTTGTAATTTTCCCTAAAGTATCCTTGGGTTTGATTACGATTTCCACATTGCACACATTACTTTATTAATTGTTCGTCTCTGAAACCTTGGCTTTGATCACGTATATTAAATACTTATCTTGGAATATCCACCTGCTGTTTCTTACGTAAACGGATGTATTTTCAATAATAACTATTTTACCTCCGTCCTCTTCTCACAGCTAAAAGTAGACAAACAATTCTCCAACATGTTTCTAAAATAACTTTCCTTGACATATTACCCTTTTATTATGTTGTTGTTCTTTTCTCTGCTTTTGTAATTTATATTAACATCCTGTCTCAGTACCTGTTTGGAATACTTCGAAACTTACTTCGAAACCATATTTATACACATTTAGTCTTCTTGTACATTTAAAAAAACTTCCATTTTACGATTTAGAATATATTTGGATAATTTTTATACTACTGTATATTAACACTATTACAATACTTTATTAAAGAGTAACGAGTAAAAGATTCATTACTCCTCAAAAGTATATCGACACTTTACTTGACATGGTTTCCTTGACGAATGCAATCTAAAATATACAGTGCTACAGAAGAGCTACATATATAATTTCTGTGGCTGCCGGGAAATGTCTCGTTATTTCTCAGTGTTGCCAGCACATACCACAATTCACAACATTTTAGACTGACATCTAAATTTAAACGTGTTTCTTAGATCCTTCTCTCAACAACGAGACTAATTTGCTCAGGAAGTATCGTACCAAGTATCGTTTATTTCGATACTCGATACAGCTTAAAAGTTTCAAGTACTTCGATACAGATACTCGAGTATTTACCAAGATACCAATTTTCGTATCGTAATACTACCATTGTCTGATTGGATTAGACTGGAAGTGGATGATAAAGGTTAAATGTTTCCTTTGGTGTCTGTCTTTCGACACTAGCCAATCACTCCAATATAGTTACATAAAGCTCGTTGCAACACAACAAGAATAATTTGTAAAGAAAGAAGGACAATTTGTTCCCAATAGAATGAAAATTCTAGTTTCTTTAAAAAATAAACTACAAAATTTATTTCAGTTATTAAATGTTTGTGCAGGTTAATGTGGTTATATAGTTATTTTTAATTTCATTCACTCATTAAAGTTAGCGAAAATGTTAATAGTATTGTCTCAAAATTTAGAAAGTAGAGGTCATGTAAAACAAGTAGTCAACAATGCGTAAAATTAACTAATATTTAAAATAGAATAAGTTAATGAAGTCGAAGGGTTAAAGGGTAGTTGTGTGTGTATATTTGAATTTGACTTTTAGTTATTTATATTGTACGTAGAACACTGTTGAGCAAAGTATCGGGTATCGAATATCGACAAATATTTTTATCCACCCATATATATATATATATATAAAATATATATATAATCGAATATACAGCGTGCTTCAGGAGGAAAGGTAAATACCGTGTTCTAGGAGGTTATTGTACAGCAAAACAGTTCATATAAACATATATGTTTTAAGTCTTCATTTCAGAGATATGCTTACATAAAAGTTTTGCAAGGGTGACAAGTGATATCGGAGTCTGAACCATTAGCCCTAGAGAAAATCACAGCAATAATGAAAGAATATGTTACAGGACACTGTAGGTCACCGCCGGTATGCACATGTGTCAGAGCAGGTGATCGAAAATATCTCCATTATTCTCCATACACTTGCGGGCCTCTCACTAGCAATAATTGTTACATTGGCGCAGTGCTTCCCTGTTGAGATGAAATTCGTCCGCTGCAGCCGTTATGCGAACCCGAAGGTCCTCCGGTGTGTTCACCGTACGTTCGTACACCCTCTGTTTTAGCCAACCCCAAATACCATAATAGTACGTCGGTGTTAAGTCTGGGGATCTATGAGGTAATTGAACAGGGCCAAAGCGTCCTATTCATCAGCCTGGGCATTCTGTGTTCAGCAAGCGGGTCACATTGCGCGTCAAGGGACATGGTACTTCATCCATGTGATACTACATACGCTGGCGGTTGGCAAGAGGAATGTCCTCAAAGTACCTAGTCATTGTACCCAGTCATCGCTAGTGACGACCCGCAAGTCTATGGAGGTTAATGGAGACATTTTGGAGCACCTGCTCTGACACATGTGCATACCGGCGATGATCTACAGTTTCCTGTGACATGTTCTTTCACTTTTGCTGTGATTTTCTCTAGTGTTAGTGCTTCAGACACCGATATAACTTGTCAGCCTTGAAAAACCTTTATGTAAGTATATCTCTGAAATGAAGTCTTAAAACATATACTATGTTTATATGAACTTTTTTTGATATACTAGTCCTGTACAATCACCTCCCAGAATATTTACTTTTCCTGCTGAAACACCCTGTCGAAATGTTTCCAAGTTTACACGGACTTTTAATTACTAATGGTTGTCAAGTTAAATTTCTTTATTAACTGACAAGTGAGTTAAACTGAAAGTGCTGTGCATTTGTGATCAAATCGATAAACACGAACGAGAATTGACTATTCTAAATCCTTAATTTGATGATATTTTACTCAATTTGAAAAAGTATTGTACTTCAGGTGTCTATCAGTGAAAGCAAATGTTAAGTAATAACTGGTAAAATATTATTAGGATTTCAGAATCAGCTTCCTACAAGTAGACCACTAAAAGATCATGCAACGTATGACATTGGTTAATGATTGATAGACTATTTACACACACTGTATTTTTTAGTGCAGGGATTCTCAAACTTTTAGACCTAAATTGATACTTTCGTCGCTGCACCAAGTAATAGTATTAATTTTCGATGCTAATATTGAAATTTGTATGAATACCAGTACTTATTATTCCATCGAGGTAGACTATTTGTTAGCGTGTTTGCCTTGTAATTAGGAGGTCTCAAGAACGATTCCCGGTAAAACTTTGGTAAACCTTATTTTGTATGAGCCAGTTTAGTAACTTATCATCTGTCACGTTCTAGTTAAAATCCACAATCACAAATATCCATACCCCAGCCGGAATTCGAACCCGGGATCTTCGAGTCGCTGCTTAGCGTCCTAACACACACGACTACCAGATCGCCAACGACTCCCGGTGCCGAGCATCCTGACTGAGGGTGTCCGTGGTTCCCTCAATCACACCTTGAATAATACAATGGAACAGCAGTATAAAAAATATGAACAAATGTCATTAAATTATTTCTGTTAAATAGCTAAAATCTATATTTCTGATAAAAATTCTCTTATTTCAAGAGGAAATAATAGGCGTATTAGTTTTTTTAACTTTTGCTCTCTATTTATGTTGTCGTGGATCAGGAAGTAGCGCGTCTGACTATACGAATCTGGCGGCCTGGGTTGAAATCGCGGCCAGAACGCGGTAGGTTTTTCTTCAGTGCTCTCATGAGGAGTATTAAATTGAGTATCAGAGTGTCCTTGGTACTCGTGAACACCTTGGGAGGTAAAAGCGGTCGAGCGTGGAACTGACCAATGACCACTCCATCACATTTCGAGAATACGTGGAATACATTCACATCTTTCATACGCTTTTCACGGAATATGTGCATCTCACAGAGGATAGATTTACCTTTCATCATTTTCTATTTTTGAAATACGTCTGCACAATATTTTCAGTAAGTGAATTTAAAAGTCATTGTTTTTAAGTAAACTTATTGAAAATCTGTATACCATGAATTAGTAACAGAAAGTTTATTAGAAAGGTTTCTTTTACTTTATTTGGTGCCAAAACAATTTGTGAACGTATGCAAGACCTGATTAAAGACATTAAAAAAAAAAAAAAATACTCTTCCAAGATATTTTACAGGTGCCCAGCCCTGTTCTCTAGAAAAATACTTGTCTGGAGAGAGTATTTGTTTGTCCAAAACATGGCGTTTCTGTACAATTTCACACAAGGAATAATGCTTTCTCTGATCTTTAAACCTGTTTTTCTCAAAACTACAGAAATGTTACTTATCTGGTTCTTGCATTCACCCACAGAATTGCCGTTTCTTTTCTGGGGCCCTAAATTCAAATTTTTGATAAGTAGATCTATAACATTTGTTTCTATATATTCAGTAAGAATGTGTCAATTTTAAAGAATCTTAGGCTGGACATCAGATATTGCCTCGTTCAATCAGTGACAAAGTGTTAATTATACGGTCAGTTATACGTTCATTGTTAATTTTTTACTAAGCTCAGTACTATAGTATCCAAAGGTTCGCGCACCAGTACTGCTGCGCGTGCCATAGTTTGAGAAACTGCTGTTTAGTGCTATTGTATCTAAAAGTGATAAATATTGGAGTTACAAATTCGTGTTGGAATAAATTTAGACTTACGAGTAAAGAAACGAAGTCCTTATTTGGTTTTGCTTCCTAATAATTTTATATGAGCTCCTGCGTAGCCTAGTTTGTAGCGCGCTCGACTTAAGTGCGAGCGGCCCCTGTTAGATTCCGGGTGGGGGCTCATAAAAATTCGGTGTTGACCCAGCATCGTCAGGACAATTGGGGAGCTGCTGTGAATAAAAGACAGTGGCGATCACAGTGAGTGCTTCGGCTCTCCTCTCCCAACCCGTCTGGTCAGCATGGGAGCAGTAGACTAACTCCTCCCTTCAGGGAGAGGCCTCATCCACTAGTGGGTTGAATATGGCTGTGATTTATATATATATATATATATATATAATCGAATTTGAATTTTATAAATAAGTCCCAGACAGCATTGAGATTTGTGTAGCTGCTTGTGGCGAAACTTAATTTATTATTTATTCTAATATTAGGTAAAAGGTTTTAAAAATGCATGTTTATTTTACAAATAATGAATTTTGCTAACGATCTAATTTTATTTACCGTTTCCATGGGTGCCTGTGCAGGCAGGAGCATGAGTAAATTTCTTTGTCCAAGGGCCAATAATGAGGTTATGTCGATCCTGCACAGGAGACAGGTAGATGGGGCCCTAACAGAGTCAATAGCCCGGGGCCCCCAATTAGCTTAATGCAGCACTGACTGAGGGTATCTGCAAACTAGCTGAAATTTTCATTGGACTATTTAAGCTGAAAAAAGGCTGATTCCCAAAGTGTTTTTGATATTATGATAAGTCTCACGAACAACTTGCGATCCTTGACATTTCTTGGCAATTAATGATATGTGTGTATTTTGATGGTGGCTCAACAATTTCGGAGCTATTAAATGGTATGAAATGCAAAGCACGAACTCGAAGATTATGTATGTTCATTGTTATACAACAACTTATACTTGTAGACGTATGCACTTCTCATATTCAAAACGATATGACTTTTGATTGTTTTACAGCTTCTATACATAAAAGTTTCATACAGAAAAGTTTGATTCCACAAGCTACAATTGAGGCTGTTTAGAAAGAAATCAAATGGAAAGTTGATTCCATAAAGTCACTTTTCAACATTAGTTGGCATTGCAGAGATGAAACTGTGGCATCAATGAAAAAAATACTCCATCATTCACGCTTTTCATCAAATACCAGCGTCAACACGTCATCAAGATGCGACAGTCATGACAGAGAATTTAGCGTCAAGATTAGAGCCTTTTATTTCCATTTTATCAATGCAAACAATGCATTCATTTTTGGAAATGCTCTGAAAAGTAAATAAATCATTGTAAGCCGAAAGCTAGGATCTAATGGCACCACACACTAGTCAAATCGGTTTCCATGTTGAAGTCTGCTTTGGAAGAAATGGGAATGAGGCGTAATTTCATGATTTGTATTCATAAGTGGAAGAGGCGTGTTAAAAGATGGAGATTGAATTACCAAGAGCAAAATACAAGAGAGTAAATAAGTTTTTAGATGACAACGGTGAGTCAGCGTGTAATTGAAGATCTGAATTGCAAAAAATCCCAAGTCCATCGGAATATTTTTTTCCAGGAGGGACAAAAATAGTCCAAGGACTTGAGATGTTACTCTATTCAGCCGAAATTATTTTGTATTATTATTATTTTTTAATTGGAGTTAGTATATAATATTATGCAAGTGGATAACCATTGGAATATAGATACCGACGAACAGAAAAATGAAAACACGGAAAAAGTGGACTTCGTGGGTCTTTTGCAATTCAGGTTTTTAATTTTCCTCCAAAATGAAAAATGCCTCCTAATCTTTTCTATCCCTTGCCGGACTACGCGAACAACGAATAATCTTGCAGGAAGCTACAGATGTGATCAAATCACTATGAAAGTGACACTATCAGCAGATAGGGAAGAAACTGAGATTCTTTCTAATTTTTACATGTTATTCTTCTAGAACTAGATGCAGAAGGCAGCTTAAATTTGAATTTTTATTTATGACCTTTAGGAATCTAAGGCTCAGGCCGGAATGCAGCTTGACTAGACATGAATCTCAGCTGAAAAATCTCAAGAATGCAAGGCTACACTTAAAACACC
>JAGDQP010049036.1:0-14602 GCA_022664845.1 Lepisma saccharinum | reverse complement strand
ATGCTTACTCTAATACGGAATACAGCTTTTTTTTTTTTTTTAAAAAAGGATGTAGAAAAATTCAACGTTGTATCTGCATGGGGTGTCTTGATGAGTACATTTCCACGAACTAAGCTGAAGCGTTTTAATTCTGTTACAAAACATTACATTTCTTCTACTACAAATGCTGAACCTAGATCTCCCAGTTGCCTACCTAGTGCTCTACAATTAAGCTACTACGGCCACGACCAAGTTCTGTGTACCTGAGTATTCCTTTTGCTTCGGGCTGGGTGGAAAGTAAAGACAATCGACTACAAGTGGAGACTTTTAATTCAAAAACCTTTAATGAAGAATGCCTTCCCGGAATTGTGTAACAGGAAAGAATTAGACGCTAGTTTCCTTCACATAAAGACCTCGTTGACTTACTTGTAGATCACTCGTCCGGAATCGGGGATCCTGCTTTCATTCCCAGTAGTGGTAATTGATTATTTTTCCTTTATTTTTACACAACTGGATTACCGGTACCATTAATGATATATTTATGTAAAGGAATGTTGCATGTAATTCTCTCGTACCATCCCAGCATTTGCCTCGTGTGACCGAGGGAAACCAGGGAAAACCTCAGTCAGGATGTCCGGACCCGGGTTTGAACCCGCGTTCTCCCCATTGCTAAGCCAATGCTCTAACACTGAGCCACGGCAGCTGGGTATAACATTTTGAAAAATAATATGCAGGAAAAGTCATAAAATGCTTTTACACCCCTCAATTTTTCATTTATCGCTTCCTGATACCATCATGTTTCGAAGTACTGACATGAAGCACAAAGGTTGGTACGACTGGACATAGAAAGATTTCATAATGATAGTATGAAAAATTCGTATATGGGTCCCGCAATGGTAAAAGAATAAAAGGGATTCACATTGACTATTGCATGAATAGGGAGGGGAAAAAATTGGATTTTCTAAAATCGAAGTAATTAGCGTTGATAACGATAATTTCTAAGTCTAATATACGCTTTTACATATAATTATACATAATAATCAATGGTGGGTCCCACAAACATACAGCCTGTCAAGGATTCCACAATGGTAGACGGATGTAAATATATATATATATATATATAATGAGAACGAGTCAGTTACAGTTGGCTTCGAATTTTGTGCTTATCAAAAGTTAGAACACCTATCCTACTCTGGACATCTAAATATTGGATTGCTGGTCCATAATTTTCAAATTAAATCAGAGGTGTGGTCCAAATAATTTAACCCTAGAACCACACCGTCTCACTTTCATTCCATAAATCACATTGTGGGGCTGCGGATGACCCAATTTAAAGTTTAATTTATGAAAACATTTGAACTTTTGTAAACTCATTTTTTATTGATTTATCTTCTCACTGATCCGTAGAACTGCAATATTTTGATTTGTGTTAATTCTTAAACATAGGACATTCTTAAATTAGAAAAGTATGTTCATTTAACTTTTTGTGGCCAACAATTTTAACAAAGTGTTGGAACATATATAAATATTTAACAAAGGGCTCGCACGGGCCCCTGCAAGCCCCTCCCACACACCCCTGTACCAAACCCACATAAATGTATGGTTTAGGATAGAATGATATTATCGAGTTATAACCTAACTAACACCAACGTGTGGGAGCCAATTTGTAACATTGGAGAAAGATAAAATTTCTAAAATCAACAGAAATAATAATTCTGGAAGAAGATTACAAGAAAAATGGCCATGAGGCCATTGCTCAGTTGGTAGAGTGTTTTCTTAGCAATCGGATTGTCCTGGAAACGATACCAATGGCCACCTATCCTGACAGAACTTTTCGGGACTTTTTTCTCAGTCACACCAGTTTAATGTCAGAATGGTTCCGACAGACTATTCTCTGGCCGACTACCTTTCGATATTGTCTCCCTCACTCTATCCCGGCCTGAGGCTGAGATGCCTGAAGGACATAAATAAAATTCAATTACAAGAAAACTGAAGAGAGACGACAAATTTGAGACGTAATTTTTTAGTTCTGGTATGAAAGGAGTACTAAAGTATACATATATAGGGCAAAGTTGCCAAATATGGAGAAGGAGATATCGGGGTTTTATGGAAACAGAGACAAGCAGCATTGATTCTTATTCACCACGTGATAGCCCTCTCGAATCTAGTATTAGAGTGAGTATGTGTGGAAGCTGTACAACTGATGAAGCTGGCTGTGTCATCTTATTTTCATTTTTGTAGTTTCGTAAAATTGTGACAGGTAAATCTTTCAAAAGGAATCTAATACTAACAGCTATATTTTACAAATTAAATTTATGGCAGAAAATTGGCAATAGGAAAGGAGCTTTCATACTACGCCATCTCTGTTCCACAATGTTTTCCCATTGTTTTGGTATGAATCATTATAATTCAAAATGGCAAGCAGCGCATTATGAAATACTTCGGGGTCCTAATACGGAATCGTATAGTTAGAGAGAGGTTTGACTGAAGGACAGAGGACACATTTTCATGTGTGATTTTTGCAAGTAGAAGTTAAATAGAATTGTATTGCTAAGTTAGGAAGTTATCCACATAGCAAAATGACGTCCCAGGGATGTACGACGGATCTCCTGGCAGGATATCGGGACGTCCGTGGGATGTCCTGTTTAGGCCCCGTTTACATCCATGGGACGTCCATGCGACCTCCAAATGTCCGCCCCGGGATGATCCCTGGGAAGTACTTTTGGGATCCTTTTAGGACCAAGATGGGACTATAATGGGATTATTTATAGTATTAAATTAATTAATATTGAAGGCTATTTGTACCACTAAATAGAATTATCGTGGCTCTATAGGTGCTACCGGTAATACCAGGTGCCAGCAAAAGCGTTATATTTCCCCCGTGTCCTTTTTTTGCATCCCGGTTGCCCAGGCTTCCTTTCAAAAATTTCACGCTAGAAATTCTGACTTTCCAGTTATTCACTTTCCAGCTTGAAAACTTTAAGAGCAAAGCCTGGGCAACCCGGATGCAAAAAAAGGACAGAGGAAATAAAAAAGCTCTTGCTGGTATCTCGTATTAACGGTAGCGACTATATAGAGCAACGTGAAATGATTGTATCCTGCTATATTTATAACGTTTTAACTTAATTATTACATGCAATTCCAAGAAAGAAAGTTATATAATATTTATATAATTGCTAATAATAATGTCATTTCACTATGAGTAGTAAATTAAGTATCACTCTGATTGAAAGCGTTCAACAAAAATGGCAACTAGTGTATATATAAGTACATCTACTTAATACAGAGTGACTAACGATAAACATTTCTGAATTTCCTGATTTTAAAAATATTTCCTTGACCGACAAAAAATGAACATTATTATTTTCAAATTACTATATTACATATATGAGCTCCTGCGTAGCCTAGTCGGTAGCGACTTCGTGCGAGCGGTACCGGGTTCGATTCCCGGTGGGGGCTAAAAAATTTCGGTGTTGACCCAGCATCGTGAGGACAATTGGGGAGCTGCTGTGAATAAAATACAGTGGCGATCACAGTGAGAGCTTCGGCTCTCCTCTCCCAACCCGTCTGGTCAACGTGCGAGCAGTAGACCAACTCCTCCCTTCGGGGAGATGCCTCATCCACTAGTGGATTGAATATGGCTGTGATTTATTATTATTATTATTATTATTATATTACATATAGTAATAAATGTAACTGAAATATTGACAGTTAAGTATAATGTGTCTGACTGCGTACCAAATAGTCCAGAAATGATGAAGCACATTGAAAAATAAGTTCGCAAGATCACAGAACCACAATAGACGGACAGACAGACAGACACACATACATACATACACACACACAAATTACTATGATATATATATTAGTAATTTTTGAAACAATATTAAAATATGTACAATTTTATATTTCTGCATAGAACTCCAGGACTATGCTGAAATCTTGTCCCTGATACATACAGGATAGTCGGTTATATCTCGCTTGGACATCATTTCATGGTCGGAAACCACTGTGAAACCCCGCCTATGAATTAAATTGATTTAAGGCCTTTAAACACCTTTTGCAAAGGATGGGATGGGGTACAGGAGAGGATATGGGAAGGAAGTCGACCAGGGCCTACTTTAAAAGATACTTCATCATTTGCCTGGCATAACTGAGGGAAAACCATGGGAAAGCAGTCAGGATCCAACTGACTGAGAATATCCGTTTTCCGATTTTACTAGCTTAGTTACGGAATGGCACTTTCAAGGATCTGAACCAACATTCAGGCTATACAGCGAATTAGACTGAAGACTTGGATTAAGTGAACCAATAAAATTATATCATGTGGACGAGTCATGGTATAGTCCAAAATCTTACCTTATGATTCATCTATGGTCTCACTTCTGGTAATATCAAACTTTTTTCTGAGCTTTTGGACTCGTGTGGAACCAATTTTTAAGTTACGAGATCAGCCTAGCCAGCGTCAAACAGAAAGTCACACTAGGTAAATGCCGAGATGGCAACCTGGCCGACACCTTCCTTGTATCCTTTCCCAACCTGAGCCATGATGCCTAGAGGCCACAAATAAAATTAAAAAACAAAAACGCAATGGAAATATTACCTTGTGTCTTTCGCACATGGTAAACTCCTCGATGTGGATCTGTAGATTTATTCTTGGTGCTTCCCCATGCAGTCAGTGTTCTCGTTGTTTGGTTTTGTGAGATCCTCACACCCCGCCAGCCGCACTGCCAGTTTATTAAAGCAGAGCAGGTCCGGCAGCATTAGAGGTCCCACACCAAGTCCAACTCCAAGACTTTCTCAAAAAGCGATTGCGGAGCCGCTGATAGAAAGGGCAGAAGCCATGGAAGGTTCCTACAAATAGAAAGTTATAGGATCTTCGAAGAAAGCAGTTTTGGACGATTTATCCTGCGCCTACACTCATTTCCAGCCTGTATACCACATGACAGAAGGAAGTGTAACGAAGCGATGCTTGGTGACGTGACTCACTCCTTCCCACATAATTTCACAACATATCGTACACAGTTTCACCAGGCAAATGCCGGGATGGTACCTTAAGAAAGGTCCTGGCCGATAATTTCCTCATCCTAGAGCTACCCAATCCCGGCCTGAACCTTAGTTGCCTAAAGGCGTAACAAATTCAATTAAAACATATCAAAGTGCACTGAAAACAAGAAAGCGCTTAAAAATCACTTCATGAGTGTGCCAAATTGGCATTACTTTAACGGAGTTTTGTCAAGTTTAAAAGTTTTGTTTTACTAACTTCAGTATTAGTAAAAATAAAAGCTATAAACATACACAAAACACTACAAAATGTGCTAATTTGACAATTTTATCATGAGCCCCATCAGATTTATTTCGAACCAAAGTTCGAAGATTTTTTTAATTGACTTTAAAATGCGTAAAAATTTACGGGTAGGTACATCACAATTCGTATTATTTATGGTAAAACTACTCAAATATACTTATATATAAAAAGTAATTCAAATTATGTATACCCCTCCCTTCCCCTTGAAAAATTTCCTAAAAGTGAAATTTCATGATAATTATTTTTAACTTTAGTTGTATTTTTTTTCATAGATGGAGAAAGATAGGTACATAAATCACTAAACTTATTTTACCTTGTTGAATTACAAACAAAATGCTTTTTGTTTCATCCTTCTAGGACAAACAATTTTTTTAATAATGAACGTTTTTATCAACCCTTACACTCGCTGAAATTGGCGTGCGCAGCGTAACAAAAATGGCTGTCAAAGGTAAACCGCTTATGATATTTTTTTAAATCGTTTTAAGATCTTAAGACATTAGAAAATCAACCGTGAACGTTTCAATTTTTGTTAAATAGGTTGAGTAACCGCTTCAAATGAATTGACCCCTATATTTCATTTGTTTTGTTCTCTTGATCAGAATGGGCCGGCCGGGCGGCCTGCGGCGGTAGACCAACGGCTCGAAGGTCACGGGTTCGAGTCCTGGCAGGGGCATGGGTGTGGATTTTAATAGCTAAGGGGCGAATCGTGACGGGCCGAAGTCCAAAGTTTCTAGACTGGCCCATATAAAAATAAAGTCTTTTTTTTCGATCAGGATGGAAAAATAATTATTTAAAGAGGAAATAATTTTTGATGATTTTTTATATTTAAATCACATCTTTCTCCTTGTATAATACGTGTCGCGAACTGAAGAAAAACACTCGGAATTTGTATTAAATGTTAATTATGATACTTAAGTAATTCCAAATTGGGGTTGAAGTTTGAATTAACCACTAATCTTTAACCGATTTCAATCATAAACAATGTTTCTTAAGCACTAAAAAAAAAAAAAATACACGAGAATTAATAAAAACGGTACACTTTTTTTTCACGAAAGTTATCGATATCTCGCAACAATGAATTAAAAAAAAATCGAGCGGTCCAGGACTAGATTACGGCACAAAATACATATATTTCGCCTGAAGCTATGTAAAATACCCAAAATTTTAAAGACTATTTCAGTAGCTTCATAATCACCCAAACACAAGCTCTCTAGGACAAAAAGTTACAGAGAGTTTGTGTGCGAGTGTCTAAATTCGGCAATTTTTCGAATTTTCAAAAATTCAAGAACTAGCGGCTCACTAAATCTAAAATTTGGGATTTTTCATATGCTCTACAGGTACAACTTATTTACCAAAAATCATTACAATCAGAGAGAGTGAGATAGAAAAGGAGTGTTGAATTGACGTGGAATGACTCAGGCATCAATATTCCATTTTTGGTGGCCATGCCCTTGTACTAGTTTTTTCGTTAGTGTGGATCAGAGAGGGAATTTCTTAGCAAATTCCTACACTGTTACCGTGATATTAGGTTAAAAATATTCAATGCGTTCGACATCCTTTTATTGTATGCACATCGTTGTACGGTCACGGCACCAGTTTCCGGCCACTTCAGGAAAATTCTGACTTCGATGATATGTAAATCCGCACAAAAGATACAAAAATATTTGAGTCACTGTATAACTTGGAGCTTTAAGTCATGTATTAACTCTGTATAAAATGCAGAAACATATATTTGTAACTTGTAAGAAGAATACAACTAATCATATAGCAAAAAAAATACCAGTTTCCAGCCACGAGTTACCAATAACTGGCTGCTAAATACCAGTATCCGGCCACACTTATCAGTCTTACTAAAAACATATGACATAAATAAAGGAAAATAAAATATCACAAAAATTATAAACCACAGATAATATAAGGTATTAGGTATGAAACACCTAAGAATGTTAATAAGTATTCTGTCAACAAAGAAAACTCGCTCGTAAATTTTGCCATAAGCAAACCAAAAAATCACGAAAGGTCGGTACCTTGTTATGTAGTTAAATATGAAGAGGCCTGAATTACTTACAAGAGACAATACTAGGACAATTTAAGCCGGGTTCTACTTCACCTGAACATTTGGTTATTCTATATCTTAATCATCAGAACTGTTACCCGCACAAGATTCACGCACAAAAACGTTTCCTAATGCGAACCAAAAGCTAGAAAAGCGTCTCCTTTGTATAAGTCGGGCGTTCCACTTGGAACCATAAATGAAGCAGTCACAGGGGATGTCTGTTAAAGGCAATTTGCATCGCGTAAAATGAAAAAAAAAAAAGAATTTGAACCTGGCTTTCTCTAACCCGTCGTCGTTCGCTATCGCTCACTCCACATCCCACATAGCAAAATGACGTCCCAGGGATATCTTGAATTGGTTATGAATTTTCTTCCCTAAAGGCTAGAACCCTCTAGACTGGATTTTGTAATAGCAGCATTGAAATTTCGTGAAACGATAAAAATGCATTAGACATATACGGAGATAGTGCTGCAATTTCGTGTTGGAGATTGTTGCTTTACATTATCCTTAACCAAGAAAAAAAAAAGTTGATCACCAAAAAACCACAATTTCATTAGTAATTATGCACAAGAAGTTAGAAACTAGCCATAACATAATTCAACCCATCATAACAAGACAAAAAATAATCTAACCGGACTTTTCTCAGGCATACACTAACCTGTAGTGGGTGCGTAAATAACATTCGGGACAAAATAGTGTTCCATAAATCAGAAACAAAGTGAACGTAAATATCACGGTCGTGGAATTTGATTGGTGCGTAAATGCAATAGCAACTTGTAATAGCCTGTGGTAGCAGCAAGAATACGTAATGATTAAAAAATCTAACCTGACTTCTCTATCCTGTCACAGACTACCTAACTGGCTGTAGTGGGTGCATGGATAGGTAAAATAAATAGTTCATATTCGTGGCAAAATAAATATAGTTTGCCATAAATCGTAGACAAAGGTAACGAAAATATTGCGGTCATGCAATGCATGTAAATAGTAGAGTGTGGAAAATAGGAAAACACTTTTATAATTCATTTGTGTGCGTAGTACATTAATTTGCAGAGTAAGGTTTTGGTTCATGAACGAACAAATGACGTTTCACAATTCTGAAGTCCAATTGCACCATCTGCACCACGAAAAATCGCACAGGGAAGGGTAGGTATTCATTACTGAGTTTAGGTTAGGTTACAATATTTAGTCCTAGGTGGTTTTTCATTAATGGATTAGCAAACAAATTTACTATTTGCACAACGTGACAAACAAAACATGCCAAGCAGTTATTTGAAATGTGCGTAGCGTTCTTTTAAATTTATTTAAGGCCTTTAGGAATCTCAGGCTCAGCTCGGGAGGTGTTGCAAGGTAGCCATCTAAAGTCTGTTTGTAGCTACCATTCCGGCGTTTGCCTGGTGTGACTGAGGGGAGACCCTGGAAAAATCTCATCATGCAGTAGGACGGGCGGCCGGTGGGCGCACACCCACGACCTTTCGAATGCGAATTGTATGGTGGTTCGTAATAATCACATTGTCAGATATTTCGAAATTAGAAAATTTCTCACGGGCTACCTACACACTGACTTTTACAGCCTTCTTGTTCATCGGCAGTCTTAAACGAAACTATTTTCGTGCATTAGCTTAGGGTGGACCAGTTATCTGCATTCTTGCTTTGGAGGTGCATGTTAAATGACTACCAAGTATTTTTTTTTTCCTTCCTGATCATAATCTCTTAAGTTTCCATCACCTACTGAAATATCGATCTATCATCATCCATTCGTCCTGAGCCAAAGATACCTAACCGCCTTAAACTGAAAGCAAATTCAGATTGGATTTTTTTATAATACGCAATTCAGTAAACGTGTACATACGCCCACCGTCAAAGAATGCTGAACGCGGCAGGTGTCTTGACCTTTCCGTGTATGTTACAACAACAAAATTTTCTCGCTTTTACTTGATGTTACTTTCCCCTAATTTAATGCGAGGTAAGCATGTTCTTCAAAGTATAAGGTAATGACAGTTTCAGCTTCACGAGCTCATTTACGTGAAATTAATAAATACACAATATCCTAGCTGTCTTAAAACATCTATGCACTTAACAATATGAACTGACATATGCTTACCTCTAAACTATGCGTAGTAATTAAATTATATTAGTTCTAAGCTATCAAATCTTTTCTTTTGCACGAATATCTTGAATTTGAGCAGGGCAAAGAACAACACAACATTCAAAACAAGTCTTGCATGACAGTTGCGCCACCTGGCTATAATTGGCGTTATAAAACAAAAGAGTGATGAACAGCGCGTCCCAACATAGACACAGCACTTTCGCAGTCATCCAAGCACTTTTCATTAGAATTTTGATTATTTGCTACGTCATATCCTTCGTATAGTTATAATTAATCAAATAATAATAATAGTAAGGTCGATTTAATTTATAGAAATTCCAGGTAGGTAATCCCGCACGGCTTTCCGTGGGACATCCAGGGGACCTCCATACGGGATGAACTGTTTGTATTGCCTACAGAGTTATCCCACGGACGTCCTTAGGACATCGCCATGGGAGCTTGAGAAATCTGACGGTAATGGGATCTAAATGGGACGTCCCAGGGATGTACTCTGCTATGTGGGTAGTGATTTGATTGAAGAGAAGAAACATTTTTGTGTTAATTTTTGAAAGTAGAATTTAAATAACATTGTAGTAAAATTACTGAGTAGTTTTTTTCTATTATTTCCAATAATTTTATGCAATTTATTGTGTATATGATAAAACTACCTTCCCTTGTGAAATTCAGAGTATTCCGTATTTGGAGCCATTTTTACAAGTGTAAAAACTACGCTTCAATAATAAATATTCTTTTCTACTTTATTCGTTGCTAGTATGCTAATTTCCTTTTGCATACTGCTAATAAACAATTCAGTGAAGTACTTTTTGTTAAATTCGCATATTTCCACTTAATTTTGTGAACCCCTTATTTGGCGAGGACTTTCCTCCTATATATGGTACTATCCCAACAAGTGTCTGAAGTAACACAGGCAGGACACAAGGAAAGCACTCTTAGCCACAATGATGAGTGTGAGCAAGATCCAAGCTTCTGGCTCCTCCTCAAAGTTTGCAGAATGTTTCAAGAAGAGAGCAATAACAATAAATGTTACACTGACTGCAGATAACGATTACCAATAATAATCTTTAGTGCCGAGTGTATAAAGTAAAGACAAGCTCCAAATGGAAATATCTAAATCTAACGTAATCAAACAACAGACAAATTCGCTTGTCACCATGCTAATTCTATTTATTACTGCTGACGAGGTATTTTCCTTAAGTACTTCATTCAATATCTTAACATTTGTCCAGTTACCTTATTTGTCTTGAAGTACATTCTCAATACGTACAAAACCGAAATGTATTGACCAATTACAGCAGATATTACATCTTTAGTTCAATCGCTAAATTCTATAGTTCTGTTCTATTATTAGTGCGAAAATGGCATTAATTAAGCCCATCCATTGCACATTCGTTTAAAAAATTGCTGTTTTATGATAATATTATAATAAATTACAGTTTAACAGTCAATCTGACGTAATAATTGATGTTTTAATGTCAGTTATTTATAAGTTGCTATGGTTTATTAAGCCGCCATCTTGTCGAAATCCTAACTTCTATAGTCAACGACTCCATCATTCAAAAGCGTTCGTTTTCTGTTCCTTGTCTTTAAAGTTGTCACACTAGCTCAAACCACAAAATTATGTTCAGAAACTGTTTGCACATTTTTCATTACTTAACACCAATGATTTAATTTATGATTAATTCATGAAAATGACTTTTGTGTAATTCCATTATCTTCCGTTAGATTACCAAAAAGATTACGTTGTAATTAAATGACAAAGTTTCGAGTATTTCGTTTCAAAGTTCGTGACTTACGTAACGACGTGGAAGGTGATTTTCTTGAGGTGACAATTTGGAAGTGATCCTACAACATTTAAATTGTCGTCAAGCCACTTTTCGCATCTCTTAATGCACTTCTAATTCGCCGTAAGCCATTACAGCATCTTTGATTTAGAAACTTAATCTGATGTTATCCAATGATCAGGAAATATTTTGGAAAACAAAAATAATTCATTCTTATACAATGTTTGGTTTTTCGCTTATACGGATTTCCAGGACCACCATACGTAACGAACAAGAATATGGAACTAACATGTATGTCATTTTGAACGAAAGGATAATTTATTTCAAATACGCTGGCTTGACAGCTCAACCCAAAAGTCATATTAATGAACTGGAAATTTTCCAACTTGAACTTTAAACTTTTGGTTTTTGCGTCATTGTTTCTCTCTATCTTTCTTTCTATCCTTTTGGTCATAATTTTCTCGGTCTCCTCGATTACGCATTTCTTTTGGCATTGGCTGGAAATTGAAAGTGAGCCAACTGGATTCTCTCAACCATTTGCATTCTAAAATCGTTAATATTATATAACAATTACATTCATAAGCTCTTGTTATTCCAGACACAAGGAAAGAGAACTGTTCCACAAACCAAGATTTTAGGGTTTGAGATCACGTTTGCATTTTTCTTTTTGTTTAAAATACTGTTTATACAAGTTATCTGTTGAGTACTAACACCATCTGAATGTGAATGTTCACCAGGTGTGTGTCAACGAACGGCGTTTATGGTTGGATTAGGTGTACTTATGCACAAGTACTGGTTAATATCATGGGGAGGGAGTTCACAAGAACTATGAAGTCGTGATTTTGCGATATAGCTCATAACGCAGATTCACAGGTGCGCAGACATAATGTCCGAAGCAAAATGTCCAAACCAAACATGTTAAAAGCAAAAATGTCCAAAGTAAAAAATGTTCAAAGCAAAAATGTCCCAAATGGAAAATGTTCAAAGTAAAAGTGTCCAAAACAAAAATGCCCAAAGCAATAATGTCCGAAGTCAAATATGTCCAAAACAAAAATTTCCAAAGGAAAAAAGGCCCAAAACAAAAATATTCAAAGTAAAACATGTCCAAAGCAAAAATTTCCAAGCTAAAAAATGTCCAAACCAAAAATATCAAAACGACAAAATGTCGAATACAAAGATGTCCAAAACTCAAGTGTAAAATGACGAATTTGTAAATGAAAATACGTCCAAATACGAAATATCATTGTCGAAAAATGGTCAAAGCAAGATTGTACAAAATATAAAATGCTTAATACGAAGAAACCAAAAACGCCCAAATGAAAATGCGTTCAAGTAAAGAGAAAATAAGTATTGCCTAACAGAAATCCATCCATATAATATATAGCCCCATAGTATTTCACTCACTGACTGATCAAAATTTCCCCCAATATAATACATAGTAGAGTCATGGTCACTCACTGACTGACTCATTTACAGACTGATCAAATATTTCAGGCTAAACTACTGGAGCTAGTAACACCAAACAAAATTGATGTGATGTGATCAAGAGTAGGTAAAGGAAAAAATTCGACATTTTTGTATAGAATACACAGCCTAAACGGTTGGAGCTAGGAACACAAAATTCGGTATGAAAGTACATTATTACTAAGAGGTAAAGAAAATATTACAAAATGTATAGAAAGACGCCATCTTGGATCCAAAATGGCAGACCTCAAAATCCATTTTTCACACCGTTTGAGTTAGCGATATAAAATTTGGCACAAAGGTGTATCATCACAAGTAGTTAAGAAAAATATTACATTTTGAAAAAGTCGCCGTCTTGGATCCAAAATGGCCGCCAACCCCATTGTTGTATAGAATAAACAACCTAAAGCGCTGGGGATACTGAAGTGAAATTTGGTATGAAGGTACAACATCACTAGTAGATTACAAAATGTATCCAAAGACGCAATACTCGATGCAAAAAGGCGGACCCAAAAAATTAATTTTCCTCACCGTTTGAGCTAGAGTAATGAAATTTAGCACGAAGGTACATGATCACTAGTAGATTAAGAAAATATTACATCTTAAAAAAGTCTCCATTTCGGATCCAAAGTGGCCGCCAAACCAATTGTTGTATAAAATACATATCCTAAACTGCTCGGGTTAGAAACACGAAATTTGGTATAAATGTACATTGTTACTAATAGGTTACGATAATATTACGAAAAGTGTCCAAAGACGCCATCTTGGATTCAAAATAGCGGACCACATAAACCATTTTCCACACCGTTTGAGCTAGAGATACGAAATTTGCCATAAACGTGTATTAACACGAGTAGTTTAGGAAAATATTACATTTTTAAGAAGTCATCCTCTTGGATTCAAAATAGCCGCCAAAAATTCCATTTTCCACACCGTTCGAGGTAGAAAAATGAAGTTTTGTATGAAGGTGTACCATCACAAGTAGGTCACGACAATATAAGAGAACGTTAAGAAAGTCGCCATCTTGGATCCAAACTGGCCACCCAAATCTCATTTTCCAAACGACTGAAGCTACAGAAACGAAATTTTGTATGAAGGTGTATGGGGCAAATTTCCCCTATGGGGACGGAGCCTCGGGGATAGGTGTGTGGGGACAGATCTCTACCATGGGAGTGCATTGCCCCGGAGAGTCTGGTTACGATAACCGCTGGAGTTAGGGAAACGAAATTTGGCGTGAAGTTAAGTTATCCAGATTAAGTTACGACAAACACATTAATTAATCAAAAAGTCGTCATGTTGAATGCAATATTGCCGACTAAGGTTCATACAGGAGACACATTTCGCCAAAACAAATGTATTTCGACTTGGAACGACGTGGATCATTGATTATCATGTATTTTCTACCCGCACGATTGTACTTCAGCTGTTTCATGTATTGGAGCTATTTTCCCCTATATCTTCGGTATTTATGGGAATATCTCGACCAAACCTGCACATTTCGACTCAGACAAATTTAAGTCAATGGTTTTCACGTATTTTCAGTACCACCGGCCGACATCTTGAAAAAAAATGACTTTCCCTATATCTTCGGCGTTTATGGAAATATTTTATCTAAAGCAACATATTTCGACTCTAATCAATATAAGGGAGAGGGGGGCACATTTAATTTTGCTTCCCAACACTCAGAGAATTTGTTCAGAGAGATAAATAACATTTGTATCCGAACATTTACATCTCGCCGAAGAAAGTGACGTACTTCAGTAGTAATTCCAAGGTATTCGTGAGAGTTTTAATAATTCATGAGGGACCTCCCATGGCGAGCTAAGAAGCCTTTGATAGAGTGTGTTATATATATATATGTATATATATATGTATGTATATTTTGACACGCACACATCGAATACAAG